>JAIPRL010003580.1:0-45668 GCA_025469235.1 Pemphigus obesinymphae
TCCTTCTGGTATTAAATTTTTTAAAAGATAAAAAAAAAAAAAAAAAAAAAAAATAAACATCATTGTAAAACCACTAGCTCCCTCGCTACGCTCAGAATCTAAAATGATCAGTGAAAATTTTTAAATTAAATTTAATAATATAAAAATAAAATATTTACAAAATAATCTAAGATATGATCTAGATATTTCCTATTCTTAAATATGCAAAAAAAAAATATTTTCCTGTGAACTCACTGTTAAACGAATCGTCCACATTTTTCACTCCCATAAAACTACATACATAATTTATACTCAATACCAACGTGTAAATACTTACAAATCCGGGCCCTAATTATAATATAAAAAATATAAGCCAAGGTATATAATATAATATGTCTAAGTAAATTATTTTTGTCGTTAATGTGATTAGAACATAACATATAATATAGTAGTCGTATAGAATGATGATTTTTTTACTCTTAAAATGTTGTTTTTATCTGCTGTAATCTACATGTGCATTATCTACAGGTATTACAACTTACAAGTAACAAAATGTTCACATGCGTATACCAGCTATAGTTAGTCTTTATTGTATATACGTAAATATGTTAGTCTTTCGACTAAGTATTTTGATACCCAGGTCCCTATATGTAATATAATTTTTATAGTTGTTAATTGTATATTTATGTATACATTATAAATTAAGATAGCACCATCATAATATTAATATATATTTACAACTATATATTAGTATACAAGAAAAAAAGTCTATATAATATAATGTGTCGTATATAATTAAAACTGTATTAACATATTATGTATACGTCGACTAATTTAGTAATTTATAATATTCTCATCAAAACATAAGCGATTATAATAGACTAGACGTGACAATTATAAATATGTATAATATATAATATACATTATATTTTATAATACTGCATTGCTGCAATATTGTGGAAGTGCAAATTTATTATTCTCAATCAGTGGTATATCTATCATTTAAAATGCAATTTTATTTATAATTATTTGTTTGTTTATTTTAGATAAATGTAACGAACGTTCAAAGATATTCAAAACGCGAAACAAAATATATTTTCGAGTTCTAAACAACGCGTGCTATTATTTTTCATATATTATTTAATGATACATACAATTGCTATAATAAGTACACATATATATTTTGTGTACAATTATATATCTAAAGGATTATTATTTTACGAAGTACAATAGTATTGTAAGAATGTAAAAGTGGCAAAATTATTGTTATTATATTTTTAAATTTAATAGAAAATATTTCAAATTTTAATAAATTAAACATAGACAATACATGTTCAACACTATATCATGCTATAAGTACTACCATAATTGATATATATGCATATAATATACTTAAAAATAATACAATTTGCACTAAAATATTAATTATTTTATAAAGATAATACATACAAACCAACTTATAGAAGAAGCATAGTATTAATGAGTTTCTACTTAATTTAAGTATTCTTTTATTGGTTTTAATTTTTATTGTAAAAACTGAAAAGTTACATATACTTGTGAATGAAAAATAACGCAAAATTATTATAATAGCATAAAATACTTCAAGTGTATTTATATTTAATTCAATGATAAATATTAATATATGGATATAAGTTTAAAATAAATGAAGACAAATATAATAATAATTATCAGCATCCCTAGTAATATAAGTATACTTATACTTATATAAATGCAAAATTACGTAAAATATAGATAGGAACAATTTTAGGAATGGCGTGAGCGGTGTTCCTCTCTAAAATCGTCCCCCTGGAAAGTATTCGGCAAAAACAGAAAGTTGATTGATGACTTCGTTTTTTTTTTTTTTTTTGCTTTTTTACAGTTTTGAAGGAGTATTTCGGAATTTAGTCGGTAAAATCAGAAAAAAGTTGATAACCTTTTTTTTTTTTATAGAATGAATTTAAAACGGAAGAGCCCTAATTTAGATAATATTTGTCTCATACGAATAACAAAATATTATGTTTATTGAATTATTTATATATACATCGCTTTCAACCACCTTAATATATATATATATATGTGTTACCTAATTACCTAATTATATTTTAAATATTTCAGAGTACTCGTAAAATAAATATAAAAAGCCCGTCAGTAGGGAATGGAAGCACTTCACATGTTCGGTATAATGACGGATATATTGAATTGGAATGCAATGATAAAAAATTTCTTTCTAAAAAAAAACGATTCTGAGTGAAGCTTCGGTGGATATACGATATATTTGACAATTATTGTAGATTATACTTACGATATATATAATTAATAATGATATATAATATAATGAACAAAAAAAGTTTAAAAAAGTGCAAAACATTATCTAGACGTATCGGGAATCGAACCGAGAACTCCAACTATGATGATTGGCTGCCATTATACATTATACTACATACAAATATTGAGAAAAATGAAGCTACTAAAGAAACATAGCAAGTTTAAATTTGATTTAACTTTAAAACCAAGTCCGATCGCCAAATTATGACTTCACCATTATTTTTTTGATTAAAAATACATATTAAAAAAAAAATAAATAAATTGCGAAAAATTGAATGCTCCTGTAAAGTAGAAAAGTTATAAGTACCTATTATGAATTAAATGTCTCAAAATTGAAAATTACTATTAGTAGCCCAATAATGGGTAAAACATTTCAAAAATATTTTTGTCATCATATATGTACCTACTTACATACGTTTTTGGTGAAAAATTCAAATTTTTACATTTATTATTTCCCCGAAATTCGAACACATTTCATACTAAAATGTCAAAAAAATTAAATAGATATTCAAAAATAAATTAAAATAGATTTAAAAAAATATTCTATAACGATAGAAGATATAGATAAATTCTAACGATTTTTAAAATTTTTTATATGTAGCTAGAATGGCATACTTTTAACACTGTATTAAATTTTCTGGTCTTAAAAACTAAAAGTAAGCTTATTATGAATTAAATGTCTTGAATTTCATGTCACTAGCATCAATCTTTTTGAAGTTATGAAGAATTTTACCAAAATCGTGTTTACCGATTATTGTGTTAATTTTTTGATAGTTTCTTTTTACATGTTTATCGAAAAATTAAAAAATCGAAAAATGATTTCTTTAAAGTACCAACTAGATGTAATTTTTTGCTAGAAAATAGTGCTACTGGTAATGATCGGAGTACTTCTTCATAGAGAATTTTTGGATACAGACATAAAAAAAAAATACATCATCATAAAATTAATACATTCCTTGATTCGCTCAGAATCTAAAAAAATGATAAAACTTATTTGATTCTTAACTGTATTCGAAAATGCTTATATCTACATAATAATATTATCAATATTCTATAATGTGTTTAGAAACGTAAACAAAAATTACTTGGAACAACTATATATTATGTATTATGAACAGAGAGCAGATTTTTAGTTTTTTTAACATTTTTTTACTGACTGTACCTATATTGTATAGTGTATGTGTAGGCCAACAATGGCAAAAAAATAATGTGAAATCGACTACAAAATTCATCCAAAAAATTAATTTTGTATATTATTGGAGCATATTTTAGAGGTTAGAAAATATTTTGGTGTTTATGGCATATTTTGTGTAAATTTTATTTTTTGGGGAAAATGTACACGAACGACCTTTTAGACTCTGAAGTCTGTGCGAAGAATGGAATTTATTAATTGTGTTTTTTTTATTATGTATATATACATTTTTTGGGTGCGTGTAGGTGTTTTGGAATAAAAAAGTTTTTGATAGCAAATACATACTATAGTTGTTACTTTGAAGAGGTTATTTTCGTTTTTTCTATTTATTTCCTTATGCATAAGGAAAAACTATATTTTTTAATGGAAATATTTTATAAATATGGGGAAATAATAAAATATAATAATATAAATAACAAAATAAAGTTGTCATGCAATTACCATGTGGTATTTTTTATTTTTCATTATATTAATTATATTGGTATACCGGGCTTCGCTCAGAACCGTCATTTGAATGCAGTATCCTTTATCCTTGTTTTCAAATTAAAAAATAATAATAATAGACATAATATACTATACCTTATATCGAGAAAGGGACATTGAATCAACTTCCACCATTTGTATCTGGACTCCTTTTTTTTTTTATTATTGCTTATTTTATGTTTTTCAAAGTGATTTCTTAATTTTTGGAGACAATTTTACTCGATTGCACCTGATTTAGCTAGTTTTGTATAGAATATTTTGTTTTTAAAATAATATTAATATAATATTTCAAGGTTTAAGCATAACATTTAAAATTTTTAAGAACCTAAAAAAAATCAGCTTTAATTATTATTATGAACTTGAATATGTATGTATATGAATATGTAGCTATCTGTAAATAATATACAGGTAATTAAATATCAAATTTGCGTAACTGCTTATAGGCTCCTGGTCACAAAATTTGAATCACATTACCTTAACCGACATTACCCTAATATATAAAATACAACTTGAAAACGATTTTAACTTTATTTTTTCTATTCCAAGATAGAAAAAGACTTGTACATGCTTAATAATTTTCATCGTTAGTTATCACAATCTATCTATGATCAGCAGGAACTATATTACGATGACAGAATAATAATAACTAATACTCATTATATTATATTAACACAATATTAGATTTCTAATAATGTATAAGTTTTACACGTCGCGCATGCATTAAAGAATATATAAAATTTGTAAATTATATAAGCCACAGTGATGTCACTAAATTCCAATTGAATAATTCGAATAACAATATCTAATATTAATACAACTATTTATATATTTATAATTATAAACATAAAAATATAGAAGTGTAGTCTTTACAGGTTACAGGTATGTATTTTTATTTTTATTATATATTTATATGCAGTATTGCAGTCTAACATTTTTGTGCAGTACCATGTACGATACGATAAGATTTTTTTTAGTATATATTATGTAATCAGGGCCGGTGTTAAAAAACATTTGTGAGGAGTCATAGTTGATAAAATTGACGACTTCATGGAACAAAAAAAAAATACTAAAATATTATAGTTAAATAAAATATAGTTAGAATTATTATTTTATAGGTGAAATTATTAAAATTATATAATAATTAGCACTATATAAATATAGTTATTTTGTATGATTATATTAATTATATTTTATAGTAATTATTTTCGGCTGTCCGTTTTGTTTAGCGTACTTATAAGACCGGAGTTTCTTTTAAGTTTGAAGTCGAGGTGATAGTTAAGGTTTTAGTTTTTTTTAAAGTATTTTACTATAAAATTATAGTAATAATTACTAGAAGTTTTAGTTTGTGTTACTATAAAAAAAAGGTTAAAGTACTAAAAAATTATGGTAAAAATTACTTTTAATTTTTAGTAAATCTGACTAATATTATAGTTATCCCTATAATTGGTATAAATAATACTTAATTCAAAAATATTTTTGAAATGTATTTAAACGTGAACGTGAAAATTTTTTACGGATTTAATTTGAACGTGAATGAATTCAATTTTTAAATGAACGTTCTGAACACTGCTTTTAGCTGAGGACTTCGTCCAGGCACATTTCTGCATTCAAAGATATTTAAACATAAGTAAAATTGAATATAAGTTAGTAAACTTTAAATAGATATGTGATTATATAGTAGTTCGTAGATTATGTGAAAAATAAAAACTCCAAAAATATAACGCGAAATTTGTTACAAATATTTATATTCACTAATAGTTTAGAATTTTTTTTTTGTATTTGTACTTTTAAAAATTAATATATAAACTTAATCTGAGTATTTCAAAGAGTAATTGGTGATACACAAATTTGATTATATCATTAAATTACTTAACTACATTGATATTAAGTACAAAAACATGGTATTATATAATATAATATATTATATAATATATGGTTCTAGAAACTTTTTTTTTTAGAAACTGGTTTCAGAAATGTTCATAGAATATGTACCTATCTTATTATCTTATTATTATAAAAATTATAACATAAGAGTAAATATATGTTTTTCAAAAAATGTTAACACATTTATTTTTTCAAATTTAATTTTGATGGTTATAGTAACGTCTGCTGAGTATTTGATTGGAAACATGGTATAATATTAGACTATAGGGTTAATAAATTATTGATGTAGCATATTTTAAAAAGTAAACATTCATTACTTTTTATTAATTATATAATATAATTTTCTACACATATATAGTCATTAATTATAATTATTTCGTATTTAGATAGTCATATTATTACGAGTATAATGTATACACTTGCACCGTTTTATTTTCGTATTTTCTTCCCTCTCATTTTATCATATGATAATACTTTTAACTTTTTAATTATAATAATTATATATATAATTGTAATTATTTTATTAGATAATAATTTTGTTGTATTTTAGTTTATTATTACTTGTATATCTACATGCCATTTTTTAAGTTAATATATTATAATTCAACAAACTATATTTACATATTATATAATTACATAAATATATACAATAGCGCTATTATACAATGTATGATGTTGGAGTTCATTTCAATTTAAATGTAAATTATTTTGTAGATAGTATATTATAGATTATTAAACATTAAATTATGATAGGTATATTTATTATTTTCCATAATCAATAATCAGCAGTCATCACTAATTTAATTTAGAATGACGAGAAACATGTGTATATATTGTTCATATATTATAATGTTTTATTTGTCAGTAAAACATAATTTGAATGGAAAATAATATTTTAAAATAATATAAATATATAAAATGACCACCGTCACAACAATATGCGTACAGCAGGGAATCATGAAACATTACTGCAACCGTGTAGACCTAAATTCATCTACAAAATTATTAAAATCGGTTTCTAAATATCTAATAAACGAAAAATCAAGAAAATGTATTTTGCATACTTTTGAATATTTCTGGCTTTCTTCGTGCATAGTTGATAGCATATATTAGATCAATTTTTAGTGCATAGTTGATAGCATATATTAGATCAATTTTTAGTGCATTAAATTCACAGTCCCGGTTATAATATTCGTATGTGGTGGAGGCCGTAACTATAATGTATACAATAATATTTTATGCAATGCGATGAAGGCAGTAGGCGCATGGGGTCCTGGTAGCTGGAGGTATAGAATTCGTCATCAATAACCGAACACGATTTAAACTCGAATGTCCCGCCGAAATTATTGTGATAGCCGTGTATATCAACCGCCTCATGCTACCCTGGTATCCGGACGAGCACACTCTTTTTACCATATTCATTTTTTTTTCTTTAAATTTTATTTAATAAAATTACTAATTATTAAAAACTTTATATTCTCTTTTCTCTTCATTATTCACAAGATCCGTGCTACATCGTGTTAATTATTTAGATAGTTTATTTATTTATATTTAAATTTAAATTTAAATAAATTTATATTTATACACATCTATTATCTTATCTCGTTATGACAAGTTATCAAAACCATAATTATTATTATCTTGGATAAAAAAAAATTGCACTTATTTCATTGTACTTGTCAAATAAATTTATCTAGATATTTTTATTTTTCATTAAGAGGATGCTACATTAAGAGGATGCTCATTAAGATTTTGGCGCCAATAAAAAGGTGAGTTTTTTTTAAAATTTTATTGGAAATTGTACTTGTACTTATATACAATTTTGAAAATAAGACTGTTTTATATTTTTCAATAGTTCATAGAACACGGTAGAATAATTAATCGCATAACGTTGGCATATGATTATATAGTTTATGTTCTCATCTTTCTATTTGTACCAAAATCGTCTACGATAATAATTATACAGTATATACTATTGGAAATGGAAAAACAATTTTTTAGTTATTTTTTCAAGCAAAAATCGTAATTACTCAATAATAAAAAGTGATACCAACACGGAAAAATTATAAACTAGGTAGGTACTTTACAATATTCTATAATTGTTGGATTTTCATTTTTCTTGAAATTTCATGAAAAAATGCATACACAATTACAATAATTAATACGTGTTTGTTCTATTAATATAGTTGGGTGTTGTAATTTTGTACATTTTCCACATAATATTGTGTATATCATCACCTAAAATTGTATACTTGTGTTTCTCTAAGCTTCTGCATCTCTATGAAATCTTTTTACCTTTGATATCATTTATTATAGAGACTCCATAATTTACTTGTGTTGATACTAAATAATAAAATTTCATAATTTTTATAATATATTGCCTGCCATTAAACCTGATAACAAAACATTGTAGTAATATATACACTATTGGTATATTAATACTTTTACTCAACCATATTATTTGGTTGTTTTTTTTTTCAAAAAAAAATATACTATCCTGATTTTGTTAGAGCAACAATTTTTATTAAAATAATTATTCAAAAAATATAGGTATAGGTACACATATTTTATGTTTTAGTTTTAAGTATAAAGTTATATCTATATTCAATTCGAATAAATAAAAATATAACAAAAGTAAACCCAATTTTTGTGGAGATATACACCTCTAGTGACATAATGTATACATTATACATAGTTTTAGGTTACCAAACGGAGTATATTATAATGTATAGGCATGTAGAGTATACTTGCGTAGAATATTCATAATTGTCTAACCAATTAATATCATAATATACTAAATATATTAATATAAAACGTATAGAAATCTAGTAATACGCTTGTAGAAAAATTAAATTAATTTACATATAAAATTATTCAAATTTTCCATCTTTCTCACACGACAGATCATTTATCAACAATAAATAATAAAAGAATATGTATTTAAATATTTTATTGATTAAATAACTTTTTCAAAAATATTTTCTCAATTATGGGCTATTGATATCAATTTAAAATTTAAAAATATTTTATTCATAAAAGGTTTAATTTTAGGTTTTAAGATCTGAAAATTGAATACCAGGTTAAAAGTATGTCATTCTAACTCTATTTAGTAATTTTCAATATTGGTAATCACATTTTTTTTTTAAATTATCATTTAAATTCTTTCAATACTCACTTTCATTTTTTTGGTATGAAATGTGTTCGAATTTCGAAGAAAAACCCTACGTATATTGACGTTGTATTTTCTATTAGCTATATAAATACTAATATAATAATACTACTAGTACTCATAACATATATACAATATGCTGAAGCATCGCAGAATCGTTTTAGAATCAATCAATCATTCAATATGAACCAGGAAGTGCATCGATCCAATATTCACCGGATTTTTTGATAATATTATTTTCTAATATTTGAATGATTTTAATTATTTTTTCTAATAATTAATTGATAATTGAAACTAAGTTTTGTAAATATGAATTGAAAAAAATCTAGTAATCATATTAATATCATGATAGTAAAATATTTTATTAGTCATTTCAGATTCTGAGCGTAGCAATGAATATGTTGGTTTTACAATGATGTGTTTTATTTTCATTTTTTTTTTTTTATGTATATATACTCTTTTTTAGAAAGAAAGAATAAAGTAGTAGTTTTGATAGGAAATTAGTTCTAGTTGGTACTAAATATAATGCTATAATATAAATACTAATAAGTAGTCATTATTTGATTTTCTAAGTGCTTTTCATAAGCGTAACGAAAAACTATATCTACCTTTTAAAAATTAAATATTATGAGAAGTTTTTATAAATTAGAAAATAACAATTAATAACTAACTATATAAATTATAATATATTATAATATTTATAATTACTAAAAAGAAAGAAATTTATTATAAATATAAGATACTTATATGTGTACGAATTTTCGATTACCGAAACTCCGACCAATATCATTATGCCGTTGTAAATATATTTATTAAGACTTAATTAAAAATATTTATTTAAAATAAAAAAAAACATGTTTTAAACTTTTTAACATGTTTTTCAACCCGTTTTTCAAACTCATTTAGTAGATATACTGTATAAGAAATAATGTTGAGATTTACCTGGATAAATAGATAAATTTATCTAGATAAAAATGTCTTTATCTTTTATCTTATCTAGATAAATAATGTATAAATTATCATTAGTACTATCGAAGAAAAATAATTATATTATCTAGATAAATTTATCTAAATAATTTTTATATAATTAAATTTTTTTAAATCGCGAATAACTGAATACCATTATAAATATTAATAGTTATATATACACTGAAGCTCCGCTCAGAATGATTTTTTTCCAAATAATTTGTTTTCGATAATTTAAAATTAATTTAGTTGATAAAAATTAAAATTAATTCATTAATTGTAAAGTATAGTTGTAAATTAGAAATCTAGAAATCGTAAGTTATCTTTTTTTAAATGTTAATTTATTTCGTAAAGGTAAAAACTTAAAAACAACACAACTTTTAAATTCAACTTTAAGTTTCTAACGCAATAATGCATTATACTCAGTGTAGGGTGACCAAAATTTGAATAATTAAAAAACCGGACAATAAAAAAAAGTCAATCGTTTAAGTTTTCAGTTTTTTTTTTTTAGTATTTTTAAAAATAGCAAATAAGCAAAAAACAGTGGTTATTAAATGAATATTAATGCTAGAAAAAAAATAAGACAAAAATGGGACTACATTTCCAAAAACGAACAATCCCTTTTTCTTTTTATAAAATCTGATAAAAGAGGTTAAAAATGGACTAAAAGGGAATAAGATAATTATTTAACGAAGGTATTACATGAAGTAATCATTAATTATAGTTAGTTCAATATATAGAAAATAGCGAATAGAAAATTTATTATTAAAAAATGTTTATAAAATAGTATTGATCATTTATGATATACAATGATAGATTTGTGTAGATTATAGGTATAAAACAAATAAATGTCAATCTTCTTTGTACCTATTTACTTATACTATCTAATATTTATTATATACATGGTAGACATATTATGATGTATTGATGCAGTAATAATGTATCATATTATATCATACCACATCAAATGTGTTTTGAATTTAAATTAAATGAAAGGAGAAAGGATACCTGCTTTTTGACATAATATAACAACCCCTTTTTATTTTAGAAAATGCAATACAACTACACCTATGCATTTTTATTTTCAGAATACCTATAACATTTCAATAATAATAATATATATTATATACTTAAATGTTTTTTAATTGAAAAAATAATATAGTAGTAATAATAATAACAATAATTTATTTTTAGACTGATAAAATATTTTAATTAGACTGAATATTAAAACTATAGTTTTGTACAATCTATATTATTACGTAAGGAGCAATAGGAATTCATATTGTATCCATTTATTAATACTCAAATGGTATGATCAAGTTCATTGAAATTAAATATAGATTTATTCAAATTATGTCATATAAACTATAAATATTTTTGTATATCAAATGCCTTTATTGATTCAATATTATTGATGGCAGTTAATTTTTAATCTAATATGAATAAGTATAGTATTATCCTATTCTATTTTGAAGTTATTTAGTTTTTATAGAAACAATGTAAAATCATGTGCTTCTTAAATACAATTTTAGCAATTGTTATATTCTAGAACATATTTTGACACACTAGAAGAGTATCGACCAAAAAATAAATCGCACTACTAGTACAATGAATAAACGCGGCCACAAATGAAAAAAATTAAATTTTCAGAAATCAACTTTAAAGTTTGAGATTAATTAATAATTTGTATATTGACTCAAAGATAATTCTGGATATTGTTAGTTTTGAAAAATTTTGTTTTAATTTCAACAGTTGTATTTATATTCCTATTAATATCTTAATTTTTGTGTTATTAAAAGATCAATGAACAAAAATCATTTTTTTTCTAATTATAATTAGGTAATTATATCTTATTTTACAAGATTTTAGCCATAAATTAAAAATATTATTTAATTTTTATAATAATACAATTAATGTAATTATTTTTATATAGTTTTATTCTATTATAAATACTTGTAACATAATATAAAATAATAATTTATAGAGATAACAATAGATAGGTATAGTAAATAAATTAAATATTTTATTTATAATATTACGTATTATTTAATATGATGTTTAATTAAAGCATTATAAAAACTACAAATCACAGGAATAACTTATTTTTAGTCTCTTAGTTTACACTTTTTTTTTTTTTAATTTCGCTTATACAAAATAAAATAGTTTAGTAAATTAAAAACTGTTCTTCAGTCTCTTTGTTTACTTAAAATAATTAAAAACAAAAACGAATTGTTTTCCTATATGAATTAAATTAATAATAATTATTTTTATGAATCAATGAATTCTTGTAATAATAGTATAACCATTAACTTTATTCATCATCTGAGTTCATCATAATATGGCTAGTATGTATATTGTTATAAAATTGCTTATAGCCGTGGGGAATAACATTATCTTCATAAAGACTTATCAAATATTTTTTTTACTACTGTTATACACCAAGTGGTACTGAAGAAGCCTGCAAGTTTAAAGATAGATCTGTAGTATTAGGTTTTGAAACATTTTTTTTTATACTAAATAATTAATGATGATATATAATTTATTAATAATAAATAAATATAATTAATATATATTACATTCTATATTGATAATAACAAATGGTCTCCAACGGTATATCTGCCCGTTTCTTATATCTTTACTGCTATGCAATAATGTACCTTCTCTTTGTGCTATTTCAACGCTCCTTAGATAAAAGAACTTTTTCTAGTATCTGGTAAATTAGTTCTGTATCTCCAGTTTTCTAATCCAGCGATCCGTCAGACGTAAATAACTACAAACATACCTCAATTATCCCCTATAACTAGTCAAACTATTTGAATTGTGTTCTTTTCAGTGGCGCAACTAGAGTTCAAATATTGGGGGTTCCAAGCTATTATGAATCACTTATAATGACGTTGGAGGCTCCGCCCCCCACACCCCCAAACCAAATTACATATTGCCAATATTTAGATTATACGATCATTATATTTACAATACCATTTTTGGAAAAAATGAAACTTATTTTATTTCTTATAATATTTTCTTATGTTTTTTAAAATTTAAAGAGTCAAACATAATCTCTATCGGTATTAGCAAATATGTTCAAGATTTCGTCTGGAACAATGTCATTAGCTAAATCTCTTTCAATATTTATTATTCTTAAATTAGTAAAGCGCTGCTGTAACATGCTGAAAAAAAATAACTGATAGTAAAATCTTAAAAAATAAAACTACATTGATAAAATTATAGCTGATATTTGAAATTAGAATGAAATGGAACTTGAGGGTGTTTAAAAAAATTGGGGTGCTTCAGCACCCCTTAGCACTCCCGTAGTTGGGCCACTGGTTCTTTTCATTCCTGACTGAATGTTTTGATCAGAAAAGCCAAATTGATGTTATATTTACTGACTTCAAGTAAATATTTGACATGGTTAATTTCGGTCTTCTTATAAAGGTACCTACTTTAATCACTGGGTATCGGCAATCCCTGCTTACTGGGATAAACCGTTCTTAACAAATAGGCAACAATTTTGTTAAGATTTTTGATTCCATTAAAAATCGTTGTATTGAATATAACGATTCTGTGTAGAGCTTTGACATTGTTTAAACAATTGGTAAACATGACAATTTTATAATGTGTTGTTTTGTTATTACTTATTTCCCCTACATTTAAAAAATATTTAATAGTTATATATCATTATTTTTAAAAAATTTAAAAATTATGCCTCTTTAAAGAAGATACCAACAAAAACCAATTTTCTATGAATAAAGCTTTTTATCTTAAAATTTTAAATTGACTCTATCTGTTCGAAAAGTTGTTCACAGGAAGAAAAAACTAAAGAACATTATTGTAAAATCATCAGCATCCCCGCTCTGCTCAGAATCTAAAATTAATTTCATAAAATCAAACATATTACGAAATAAATAATAATAATATTATCAATTATTAAAAATAATTCATTTTGGTAATAAAAAACATAAACATTGAAAACCAATTTTTTATAGTATGTAAACAAATTAAAATATTTTATAATATGTTTAAATTATAAACTTAAAAATTTTTGAAAACTAATGTATAGGAGATAATTACATTGAGTCCTGTAAGTAGGATATATATTTACATTATGATTCGTGTTATTAGATAAAAAGTTATTCGAATTTGACCGCTTTTGTTCTAACAGTGATCAGCAATGTTTTGATTATTCAGGGTGATTTAAAAAAAAACATTAGATATTAATTGTACTCTTTGCGAACTTGGAATAAATTCTGGGGGAGGGGTGCTCCTTATATTATAAGGATAAGGGTGCTATCAGGCTTTTTAAAAATGAGTGCCCCCCAAACTATATAATTCGTATACTGTAAAGTATAATGAGTGAGGGAGCTGTCAAAATATTTCAAAATAGTAGAGGAGTTTGCCCTCCTGCACACCCTCCCCCCAATTCGAACACTGTACGTCCTATATGCATAAAAATCATACACGAAAATTATATAAAAATTACAGAAAAATGGACAACAACTAAAGTTTTGATATTTCAACCATGTATAGTGCTATAGTAAATAATTATTATAAATTTAAAGTTTCTGGCATTATAACTTTCCAATTTATAACAATTTTTGATAAGCTTCCTTTACACTTAAAAAAACTACTGGACAATGGAAAAATGACCTATTTAAACTTTAAAGTAATTCCATCCAATAAACTTTTTGCCCCAAAACGCTTACTCTATTCGTTCTATTAAAAGATGCTCACAAAAAAAAAAAATATAAATAAAAAGTGCAATTGTAAAATTAATAACTTCTTCTTTCATTCACTTGGAATGTAAAAATGTATCTATAGTAAAAAAATTTTCAAAAAAACATTTTTTGAGACCAAAAATTTTTTTTTAGCCGTATACTCGTGAATTTTTTTACCAATATACCGCGTATGATTATCTGTATACATATACTGCGGCGGCACTTATATATGTACCAATCTACGCATATATATACTATTCTATCACAATCGCGGGGGCGGATTTGAAGCTCATTTAATGGGAGGGTGAATAGGGAATATAATTGAGAAATAAAGGGCTATATATAATCCTTATTCAAAATCAATTTTATATTCCTTAAATAACGAGGAAAAAACTCCAAAGGGGGGGGGCGATCGTCACCCCCCCCCCAAATCCGCCTCCGATCACAAAATATTATTCGATACAATATGCAGCCGGGGCCAGGGTCTCACCCCTACATCTAATTTGGAAAGAAGTCGGCGAAATAGAGTTGGCGGTCGGCAAAAACGCAGAAAGTCGGATATAAATTCCTTTTTTTTTCCGTTCGCTTATTTATATTTATTTTGCATTTTCGTTATGCATTTATTATGCATTTTGGAGACACGCACGCCGTGAATGCAGCGTATACGCGCGTGATGACCGGAAAATGATAAAGGATGCACCGCCATCGTCGATTTACGACCCCTCGCGATATTTAATTATAAATACACGCAAGCACCTATATATATACATATATCTGGGCGGCTTATTCCCGTTCCCGGGTTAATTATAATAACGCTTCCGGTGAATTTGCATATCGCGTATTATATATATATATATATATATAAATACGCAAAAGTTCGCGTAATAACACTATCCCGGTGTATATACACGTATATATTATATTATATTATGCGCTCATGCCGTATATATGTATACTTACATAATAATAATATACAATATATATACGCGCGTATCGTAAAATTATGAATTTCAAACGCGCCCGCGTCGGTTTTTAATCTTTCCGATCCCGACGCATATATAATAATATATTATTATTATAATTTACGCGAGTCTCTGCCACTATATATTATATACGCTCGTATATATTATATACCTATGCGCGGCGCCACGGCGGCAGAGGGTGCGTGGCGTGCACACGACCTTTGATCGGTCTCGCGCGCATAATAACGTTTTTAACGGGCCCGCGGCCAATGCGGATCGTTCCCGGTCTCGCCCTTTTTCCTCCCGGTTTTTCTCTTTTTCCTCGGGGGTTTTTTTTTTTTTTTTTTTACGGCGTTCCTGCAGGTCCCATTTACGTATATATATATGTATATATGTACATATTATTCCGTGTTATATATACGCGCAGAAGGGATCGTCCATCCCAACTCCTGTGACGAGGACTCGTCTCCGTCATCGAGGGACCGGGCGTTTCGACCGTATTTCAGTATATATATATATATATAGATACCAGATACGTATTGTATATTTATTTATATACAGTATATATATATAGTGGGAGGTGAGTGGTTTGTATATATAATTGAATTGTAAAGGACTGCGAAGAACGCCCTTGCAGGATAAAAAAAAAATGTACAGGGTAAAATAACGTGGAAAATTTTGATATAATATTATATGCGTATATCGACTGTGTTTCGTTAAAAGGGAGTATATATAGGTACACGAAATTTCAATTTTTTGTAGAAAGCAAAAAAAAACTTTAAAAATTTTCGAGATGAAACATTCATTCGTATGTACAGGATTTTAAACACCCGAGGAGAACTAAAATTGCTTAGGAGATTACCTGAATTTATTTTATATTAGTAATTTATTATATATTTTTAACGATATTTGAATTTTATACAAACGCTCTTTTATAAACATTAATAATAATTAATAATGATATGACCCGTATATATTAGAAAGATTTGATGATAATGATACCGATTTTTACTATACTACTCGTTAGTAATTTACGTTACTCATTCTAATTTAAAAACAATTTATATGATATCTCAAGACTTAAAAGACGAAATAAACATTAAAACATTATAAAATAATAAAATATACTCTTCGCATATACCTATTTAATTATTATAGTGTATTGTTTATTGAAAATAGATACCATGTTGGAGGGAAATTTCTTATCGAATTAATCGCAATACAATTAGTGGTTTTTTTGTATTGGATCAAGTCAAACCGCTTATTAGTTGAACTTAAATCTATCGTTTAGATAAATTTTCGTACCAAAAAATGTATAATCAGTGAAACCATGAAAAAAGTAATAATAATAAATATAAATTATATATTTTGTAAATATGTTATATACATTTGGAGTGGTATACGCTTTCATCATTTCTATGTAGATTTTATAATTTTTTTTTAAAGAGTACCCGAATATTTTCTAATTGATATAGCTAACTAATTTTTCCCTTTTTTAAAACGCTCTATTACCAGTTTATACTTTATATTCTTAATTTTTCTGAATATGTTGATTCCAAAAACGTATTTTTCGACATTTGACAATACACCTTCAATATATTATATATTAAGTAGTACACTAAGCAGTATACCTACATTTATTTTTTTTACCTAAAGTAAATAGTATCGCATTATTGTAAGTTTAGAATAAAATAATTGTTATAAATCCAGTATATATATATATATATATATCCAGTATATATATCCTGCATAAACAGGAAATAGTTAAGGGGCGCGGGTCTTATATAAACAAATCTGATATGAAAGCATATATTATAATAAACAAAAAGGATTCTAATCCGTATTATACTTCCTCCTCCAAACTGTTTTCATCCTCCTCAGGGTACGCTACTGCAGTATACATATCGAATTTTTTTTTGAAAATCAACATTTTATTCTATATCTTACTATATATAATACCTATATATAGTTATTTTTAAATTATTCAATCTTGATATATCTCCCTTATTTCTACTAATATCCTTAATCCTACGTCTATTGATGTTATTCTTGTCATTTCCTTTATCCTTTCTGCCGGTTTCGTAATTTAACATAATATTTTTATTATGTATTTGTAAATATTTGTGTAATTGTTGAGCTGTTATAATTATTAATTAAAAGCCATAATAAAAAAAAAAGTTATTTTTAAAAGCATATTATAAGCCATATTCGAAATTATTTACGTTCATTAATAAAGAAAATTAAAAAATCCTATATATTATTGTAGATATAATATATAACAAAATATCACCAATTGAATCTTACAATTGCTTCCATGAACAATTTCAAATTTATATTTTGATATACCTATACGGTTATACATATAGAATCGTATAATTCATATTATATACCTATATATTTTAACCGTACCTAATTGATTAATAAAAAATATATTCTGTTAATTAAAAAAAAAAATTATTTGAAAGGGTCTAATAATTCGTTTGAATTCAGACATATTTTTATATTTTGTACTTTTAATTTTACATCAGACTATGTGCTTTTCAATTACCGTTCTCATATATGAATAATTTGCATCTCTCACACACTACAGGTCTTATTATTTTTTTAAATGTAATAAATTCATCGAATGGCGTGCAGGTTACTATCATGTTATTTAAGTTTAAATGTAGAAATAGGTCTTTCTGTTTTTAGAACCGGCTTAAATTGAAGATGTTGTATATCGGTGTCATTCAATTAGCTGACCGTCACTTCGTCACAATTGTCCTTTGCACATTTGTGACGAACAAAATATAAATATACAACACTTGAAAGTCTGTACAATGAAATTTTCTCAGTAGTTTTTGTAACATAATAATCGATAATGAAATAATTATAATAGTATAATTATTATGTTATATATTTATAGATTAGACGAGTTGGTTATCGTATAAAAATAATAAAATAAATGTATTGTTTATACAATGCCATGAATCGTGATTGATCAGTTTTAGTGGTCACGTTACAGGAATATCTCAATGTTTTTATCGGTACCTATTTAATTGTTTTATACATTTTAACGAATGTGGTTATTTAAAATATGATGCTAAGTTGGGTAAATGGTTAAATAGCCACTCATTACAAACAATTGAGATCCATAATGAGTAATTGAAATTGAAATTTTAAAATAATTATTACATATATATATATATAATTATTTATATTTCTAATTAACTACATAGTGGATAGAATTTTTGTAAGAATAATTAACGTGTACTTATACTATATTTTCTAATATAATGACAATTGATATAATAGCTGGTACATAGTATTGTATTTTTTTTTACAAAATGAAATAATATGTTAATATTTCATATATTATTATATAATTTTGTATTAGATATTTGATTAATACTTTTATGTAAATATCGTATAATATTATTATGCAGTAGGTACATATATATATATATATACATTCCTATAATATTTGTCTCGATATAAACATTATACTCAATACTATAATATCGTTTCATTCAAATATTTTATGTAATTATTTATTGACAAAAATATAATTACCACAAAATAATTATTTGATTTTCTTGTTGAATAAATAACATATTATTGTATAATAAGCACATATTTGATAAAAACTAAAGATGATTCCAGTAAAACTATTATTATAAATATTACTTTTGCATTACCTACTTAATTATTACTAATTATTTCGCATAGATATTTGTATATTAATGGGATTTCTTAAAATTTCTTATATTTTTATTTATTATTGATCAATAATATACAATGTTGTTTAATTATATTAATATTTAAATAATTCAATGATACATAAAATAATGTACAAAGTTCAGTTCAATGATTTGACATATGAAGACTATGGCAAAATTACGAATAAATACTTTTCTGAAGATTTTTATTATTTTGAATTTTCTGATTTGAATAATCATAATATCCATGACCATATTATTCACATTTGCGGAAAAAATAAAGAAATGATTAAT
Organism: Pemphigus obesinymphae; assembly: GCA_025469235.1. Lineage (NCBI taxonomy): Eukaryota > Metazoa > Arthropoda > Insecta > Hemiptera > Aphididae > Pemphigus > Pemphigus obesinymphae. Next base: position 19,665 of record JAIPRL010003580.1, read on the forward strand.
TTTGAAATTAAAAATTCTAACTTTATCCAAATAACAGTATAATAATTATAGCTTAAATTAATGCACTATATATATATATTATACATTAATATAATTACATAAAATATTTATTTATCATCGTTTGTTATTAAGTTTTTTATTATTGATATAATAGAAATATATGTATAAGAAATAGACAATATGAACATACTTCATTTTGTATGGTTTTTACGGAAATTTAGGTGGTATAAGCCGACAACATTGATACATAAGGACTATTGGCTCAATTTTAAAATCATATATATTGAGTATATAGAGTATAGTATAGTATAGAACCATATTAGACCTAAACATAATTAAACCAGATTTATAAATTAAGAGTTAAATAGGATTTACTTGAATTTCAAACTCAATATTAGGTACTAAACATGAAATAAAAATCAATATAGATATTATCAATAAATACAGAACTGTTTTGTAATATCATTTTTAGTAAAAAGTGAACAAAATATATACCTATTACGTATCAGTTGTATATTATTATTATTATTATTTATATTTTAAATTTTAAAAAAATCGGCAAAATCATTAAAATATAGAATATAAATATAACATATGTATAAGGTAATATTTTTGTCTAATTCGAAAACGAATCGTTTGAAATCGCCTGAAAATAATCTTGACAAAACACAATATGTACTATTATAGATACTTATTATATAGTTACCATTTACATCTTACATAAATCTAACGGTGACACAATTACAATTTTATAAGTGTAATTTCCATCGAAAGAATATACATATACGTATTATTACATAGCTGGCATATCTATACCTATAGCTGCCCTCTGATGTAAATTTGTCAAATTATGAACTTGAGAATTTCTGGTTTATAATATAATAAAAATAAACATGTCCAAAACCTAAAAATGTTTAATAATTATTTATAATAGTGCAGGTGAATAGATTATTATAATGAAACGTCAATGGATTAATATACATAATAATTATAATTCACTACTAATGTATAGTTTTTGTAGAATAATATATTCATTAAGTTCTAAATTAAAAATAATACGAAAATTTGACATCAAAAATTGAATAACTATATTCATCATGTAAAAATATAATTGAATATTGAAATACACTATATAATTCATGTGTTTCTGATATTCTATAATCTATATAATGTAGACTATTTTAAGTTCAATATAATACCTATAGTATTAATATTAATATTATATAGGTAATAAATTATGTCGTCTATATGTTGTCCAATAGGTACTTAATCACTATTTATCTACTCTAATTATAATTTAAATATCTTCATAAATGTATTATTCTGAAATTGTTATTTATGTCTCGATAATCAGTATAACCGTGGTAACATCATCTGTTTAAAAAGAGACGGGCTGCTTGGGCTATATAGGCGTATTTTAGATTCAAATGATTTTTATGTTATTCGATATGCCCACCTAATATATAGATTTATACGTTCAGCCGTTCGTCAAATTTATTGGTTTCTCAAAAGAAAGGCTTACAATTTACATTCACATTTCGAATATAATTGATTAGGAATAAATGAAGTAAAGAAGTTATAGTAAATCGCACAAATTCTTTCGGTATAGTACGGTGTGCGATGAACTATAATTTCGGAAGTCATTTACAGAAATACATTTAAATAAATGATAGCCATTTGGTGTCACTGGTAACATATAAGTGATAACATCTGTGTCAGTAACAGTGGTAGCAAAGTAACATATTATGTTTGAAAAGAGACAGAGTATTTATATGTTTTAGAGTAAAATGGAGGCCTTTGAGCCCAATCTCATTATTAGCATTTTTCATCTATATAATATAGATACATAATATACAATATACATATAAAGATGTATTGAGGTATGTATGTATCCGTTTAATACAGTAGAGAACTAGAAGAAGTGATGAGCGATTTAAACGTTTAGTATATAAATATTATATAAATATATATTATCATAATTTTAAGAACCTTACCATATATTTGAATAATAATAATTTAAAATTACTATATGCGAATTGGAAGGCATATATATATATATATATATTTATATCTTATGCATCATAAAAAAGACGAGTTTGGTGCTCGACCCAGCATTAAGATGGTAGACAAACGATCCTGGTCAAGACATCTCCATAGACCAGGAAAAAAATCCATCTACGAGAAATGCATCCCACATACTTAACCGAATTGTACGGAGTAACAAGCTGGGAGGTCAAAGGTCTGTGGTTTGGCGCACGGGGTTAACCTCGTAACATTCTTCAAACAGCACGGACTGTCCAATAAACCAACTCACGCACATATGCCAATCCGTACTAAAAGAAACGTTAGGCATAATCCAATTTTTTCTGCACTCGTAAATCAACAAATATAATAGCAAATAATTTTGAATTATTATTCGGGAAAAAAAAAGACTATTGTTCTATTTATATATTCTAAGTGATTTACGATATATTCTTTCTTAATAAAAAAAAAAAAAAAATTGGAAAAAACCATTTGTACAAATCAATTTATATACCCAGTGCCGGATCTAGGGGGGGGGGCACCACTTGCCCCGGACGCCATTATGATGAGGTGCAAAATATAAAAATATTTAAACTTTTCGTCCCGCATTTGGAAGTGGGGTCCCATTGATTTAATTTGATTAATTAGAAATAGAAGAATTGACGAATGACCTTTTTTTTTTTTTTTGCTTATTAAAATTATTTTTAAAGGGGCGCTACAATTATTTTTGCGACGAAATATTCTGTGTCTTATACGGCTACTCATATATTCGGACAGACCGCTTTTTTGTTTTTTTTTTTTTGTCATTTAAGTTGTTGACACGTCATATCGTTATTTAAACGTGGATTTTTCGATACCGTTTGGAAAAAATCCCGACAAAACTCGACCGACACCAGTTACCGGACGTGTACAGTTTACAGTATAGGTATATGTACTTACCAGTTACCGGGTAAAGACTATAATACGCGTGCGTTTAAATATAAGCAGCCATATCGTTTTACACGTGTAATTTTTGTCGTATATCATATAATATATATATAAATACAAGTGCATATTATTCATATAGGTATGTGAACGTAATAATAATATAGGAGAGACGACCTGACGAAGAAGAGACGAAAGAGCGAGTGTATGTGCCCGACGGTTGCCCGGCGGCGGCGGCGGGGTGGCGCGCGGAGGGGTTGCATAAATCAACGGTTTTCATGGGCTCCGGTCCAACCAGCGTCGGCCGACGACCGGTCGCGGAGAGGGGTCGCTCGCGTACATTACGTTATAACATCGTACGTCGTATTCTCGTATCATCTATGCCGTGTATATACAGCGGCGAGGCGACGGCGGACATTAAAAACCCGCGCGCCGCCGCCGTCGTTTCGGGTTTTTACAGCCGTCTCTCCTATGACGGTGGCCCCCGGCGCGCGCGCACGTGTGTGTGTGTGTGTTTTCCTCGTTTCTGCTTACGTACACTGCACGATAGTGTGTATACACGAGCAAAAAGGGAAACGAATGGGGAAAAAAAAAAACCATCGAAAAACGAGACGGGGGGGGGGAAGAAAAGGGGGTAGCCGTTCCGCCGAGAGGGGGTCGTAAAAAGGCCCCCTCGACGTTTTCGGATTTTTACGACAGACACACACACACACACACACACACACCGCCTTTACACACGTATATACACACACACACACACACACATATACGTACGCCGACTCGCTCGTATCGCGTCACCGCACACCCATAGACATGTATATTGTTATATTATGTACATGTAGGACGGCGCGGTGACCGCGTGCAGTGTCTTATACGTAACGCCGATCGCACCCCCTTTTAGACGGTTTTCGCACCCCTCCGCGCCCGCCGGGTTCCGCAGGCGGCTCCGGCGACGGCGGCCTCGACGGGTTCCGCGGCGCGCGTTTTTCCGCCATCCGACGTTCGCCCGTACTATAACACTACATATACATATTATATAGGTACTCGGTTTCGCACCCCGGACGCGCGTGGACGCCAACCCCGACGCGGTGCACACGGCCATCGTCGCGGCCTCCGTACGCACCTATACCGCTCCGGTTACCTATACGCATACCGTCGTCGGTCAAGACGCGACCACGGGGATCCATCGACGACCACGGAACCCGCACTGTGGTAAGTACTCCATCATACATGTACGCTTTGATATCGTTATTCTCGTACGGTTAGATAGGTACGCATTATATTATATTGGTCCACATAATATACGAGGTCATGTGTTCGCGAGTTCATCAGGTCCATATACGTGTTTGGCTCATCATTTTTGTACTTTTTCGTAACTCTATAGTAAAGTTTTGATTTCGGGTAAGAGTTAAAATGTCGCAGTATCGGTATTTGGACCGTATACGTGAAAAAACACCGATTCCGATGGTTTCATACGAAAAATCGATTACAAAATATCAATTAAACCTATAGTGCAGTCGATACCCGTCGTGGCACTACGTATAGGTACACCAAAATATTGCTATCCCAGTATCGTCTTTGATCGCCAACAGGATTTAAAATCGACTCGGCAAATGATTTTTTTTTATCTGCAACTGTATATACAGTAATATATCAGAGCAGCTTTTCAAAAAATTAAACGCGATAACAGTGATAGCAAACATATGGGTTTGGGTAGGAAATTCCAACCGTTCATTCTTGGTTAAATCATATTATTACTTATGTGTTGTGACATTGATTAAGGAACAAATGGTAGATATTATATATTATATACCAAAGGCTTTAAACAAGGAGAACTTACTTCATTTAGCGTATAGCATTAAACATTTGTTAGCTTAAATATATGCCTTATCATTAGCGTAATATATCTAATATTTAATAATAATTATTAATGTACCTATATAAATATAATTCATTTTTAAAATACAATATGTTTGGATATTATTGTTATCTATCGGTTATTAGTCTATTGACAATCACTATTAGATCTACAAAATATAAAAATTGATATTTATAATTTGAGTATCTACTTGTGGATAATTTATATAAATAAAGTAAAACCCAAATCCACAAAAATTTAACAAATCATCATTAGTCTGTGTATTGCAGCCAATTTCACAGTTGAAATCGTGGAAATTTCTTCTCTTCTATTATCTTTGACTGTAGCTATACGTATATGATTATAGACCTTTTAAAATTTTAACTACACAATCGGAAATGTTTGGTTTGTACCAGCATTTAGCCAGTGTTGACTATATATTATATGCAATATGTAGGTACCTAATAGAACTTATATAAGTTTCTAGTTAGTTAACTATTTTCGAATCAACTATTCTGACGATGATAATTAATTTAATGTTATAGTTAAATGAATTTCATACATATACATATACGTAGGAATTTTCTCTAAAATTATTAAGTTAAAGTTTCTTATAGGTTTAAGTATATATAACGGTTTAAAATAAGAAACTATCGAATGAAAAAATGATAATAATAAATAATATAACATAATATATTATGTACAATAATTATTATACTCATATGCAGTGTATATAATATACCTATAGGTAATAGCTATATTATAAGCTACTATCACTATATATTATATGCATCAAGGGCGTAGCCAGGGTGAGGACTAAGGGGGTTATAGACCTCCACCATTGGTCCTGTTTTTTAGTTATTTATGCTAAATTGATTGTAGTTAATCAATGATAGTTGTAGTTTTGTTAATAACAATTTTTATAAAATGTACGAAAACGATCATTGTAATGTAATAAAAAAGAAGAGTTCAAAGAAGACGACGTTGTTCAAATATTTGATTAAAATACTCCTAGAAGACTGCAGTTAGCAGTTTGGGCATCTTAATTGTTAAAATAAAATAAATATTATGAAAATAACAATATTTTATATAATATACTTAATACAAAATTAATATACATTATAAAAAATATATAAAAAGAAAATATATCTAGAATATTTACAAAATGTTTATAAAGGTAAAATATAGTTTCGTCTATTAGTCATCATCAGGTTAACCTACGTCATTGCCTACCAAAAAGCAACACATGCGATTTTTAAGGGGTTCTGTATAGTCAATTTTTATGAAACTTTAAGAAGAATAAAAATCATTTGAAAATGTTTAAGTACATTTTAAAAGTAATTTAAAAATAGATTTGTGTTAGATCCACTTTGTATTGTTGTATAATCATGATATTTTTTAACAAAACTGTTTTGCGAGAAAACATTGTTCTCGGGCTATAGTTGTTAAAGAATAATAATTAAAAAACCAAATTTTGACACAATATAATAGACAAAATTATCTGTGTTCTACTTTCATCTATTTTTTGATATCACAAGTATAACTAATATTATGCTATCTGTAAAAATCTCCTAAAAAAATGGTTTTTACAAAACTAGTAACTTTTTCAGGATTTTGTTTTTTTTTTAAAGACGACGATAGATTACAGATTATTTTACCAACAATATTGTGTTAAAATGATGTTTCTTAGTTACAACTACAGACCAAGAATAATTTTTTCTCGCAAAACAGTTTTTTTACGATAAAATAATACATGTATCTCTTAATCTCTTTCTCTTAATAGTATTAGGTTATAACCTGATGATAACTTATAATCGAAACTATTTGTTACCTTTATAAACATTTTACATTTTTACGAATACTTTATGCATATTTTCTTTTTATATATTTTTAATTTTGTATTATATAATATATAAAATATTGTTATGTTTATAATTTATATGCATTATACAATATACTCGTATATATTTTTTTTAAATTTATTCCTAATTTTATTATATTTTGTGTTGTATAATATCTAACATTAAATCAATATACTTTTTGACACTTTTAAGTACATTTTTTATAATCTACATAGGTAATATGTGATCTTAGCTCCCCTCCTCTCTATACAAAATTTCTTGCTATGCCACTGATATGCATAGTCTATTAAATTGAGGGTGACAGTTCGCAGTTCCAAATTTATTTTGATTTTGAGGATTAGTAAAATAAGTTTGTTTCCCAAAATGTTGTTCAATACGATTAACAATATTCATGATATGATCAAAAAAAATTGTTTAATTTTTTTCATTTTATGAAACACGTGCTGTTTCTTGTACTTTGAATATCTTATCCTAAAACTAGGTCAACTGTCAAGACAGCGTACTATAATATATTATATAGTATAGGTATAACATATACGTATATAAAAAAAACCATAAATACATTATATTGAAGAAGACTATGTGGTCAATTTGTGTGTATGCACGTGTACAATATACTTTAAACGCAAAACAAAAAAAAAAAGGATACCTAATATTGTTTACAATAACCCTTCTAATGCGTGACCTAAAAGACTATAATATTATGCATTTTTTTCGAAAACCACTGAGAACGACCCAAAATATAGTGCAAAAAAAGATTCCCCTTCGAGTAATTTACGATTTACATTTTTTTTTTTTTTGTTACATTTGACCCAGTTTTATGGTATAACTCTTTTAAGTTTCATAACTATCCCTTTTATACTCACGTAATATTATATAGAAGGAATTTGTGTACTACATGAAATCAGTATACAAAATACCTAATATGGGAAATGATTAATAATTTTTCAATAAAGAAACATCCAAATTATTATTTAATTAGTTATTTAAAATTGTATATAAAAAAAAAAAAAAACGTCATTTGTAATGTATATCTTTTATAATATATTATATTTTATTACCTACCTATTTATATTACATAAATACAAGTGTACAGGCGTCACGTACTTTGAAGTTTTAGTTGTTAAGTTTTATAATTTTTTTCTGAATTAAAATTAGTTTTAATTGGAAAATGTGTAAAAAGCTTTTGCAACTACACAAGGTAATAATGCAGTAGTTAAAGGATTTTAAAAGGATTAAACAAAAGTTTTCAATAGACGAAATTAGCTGAAAAAATAATATTCAAATCCAAATATGTATATATAAATATATAGTTCAGGATGCAGAAAAAATAACTCCCTAATTATAAAGACCAACGTTAAAATATCATACAAGTTATTCAAAATTTTACAGGACCGAGTACATATATTATGGTTTTGTTTTCAGCTGATTTTACAAATATCACTAGTATCCTGATAATCTTCATTGCTAATACACATTTTTAGGCGTTTCCAAGCAATGAAAAACCATAACCAATACATTCATATCGGATATTGATTTTTTCCATTGTGGATAGCTTACTAGGAAATTTGGAGACTTTTATAGTCTCTCTAGAAACCATTCGTATGCTATTATTGTCAGAAATGATCACAAGAATGACGAAAAATTTCAGGTTAGGCTTGTTAGTAAATAAGGCAGCTATTACCTTGTAAGTGTAACTTTTTTTGACTGCAACGCCTTAATAATGGAGCTACTTTTGAGTGAAATTCGTGTACCTCGATTTATGTACTTTTATAAGGATCCGTAACAGTCATTGGCCGAATTTTTTTGGGAGATATTTTATTGTTAATTAATTTTTAAAATATTCCACCTGTGGTAGAAAACGACCTTCGCTTTCTAGATGCGAATCCATGACCTCTAAAGTTTTTCACTACATCACGACTATATATCAATATAGATTCAAATTAAATTATAAAAATATCACGGGAGTTTAACGATTTAGGTACCTACCTACTATGCACATGTAAATTTGGTTGGATTTATCGTCTAGGGTATTTCTGCAACTATTGTTGCCAGGTTTAAATTTTTAAATATCCGATTAAACATAGTTTTGCCTATGATAAAAGTACGCTCGGGTGTATCGGTTTTTACACAACTTTACGAACACACGTCAATATATATTTAATTTAAATTGTGGAAAATACAACGGAAGTCCGACGATTTAAAATATATTTACTAAGAAATATAAAGGCTATAGTGTAGTATAGTATAGTATACTCTGTGAATCAGTTGGCCGGACTTACCGTTCTCGGGTTTTATAAAACTATTACATAGAAATGTAAGACTGTCCGATAAAATGATACAATAATTCAATACGCTATTTAATGAAATAGTTAAATTTATGATGTTAATTTGGTGTATATAGTTATTCAAATGAACGAAAAAAAAATATATTAAAGAACAAAAAATATCACAGTTTCGACCGGATAATTATAATACGATTTCTTCGTATCGTTAAACATCCATAATCACTGCGGTATTTACGACGATCTCCGGGAAACTTTTGTTTTCATGATTGGGAGACTCGGAGAAAACTCGAAAATACGGATGATAACAACGATATTGGGTGATATAGAATGTAGTTTTTCTTTGGATTTTCGGAAATACGGGTAGTCGGAAAATAGTCGAAGAAAGGGAAAGGAAACTACGTATATACCGCCGGCTGGACCGAAACGTCCCAACCCAAAGAATTAATAAAAAAAAAAATAGTGCGGAAAATCATGGAAGAGAATTTTAGCGTACCTATTATATAGGTATAGGTACTTAATATTATCTATCGTCGTTGGAATTTTAAGTGATATAATTTTTAAAATCTGAAAATAAAACTAAGATATTATAATATTTATACAACGTATACGATGTATATATAGGTAATATATTTTGTTACTGTGAAAACAAATTTTGGACATCTCGTACCTATAATTTTTATTTTTCTTATTGACCTCTAAGATTTTTGTACCACACTCTGTGTAATATTTTATTTCCGGAATTCTTAAATCCAAATAGGAAAGACGGAAAGACATACACATATTATTGTAATTTTATTATGTATATGTATATGCGCTCTTCTTTGGCATTGTCCTCACGTCGTGTGTGGTTTCCGTCGGATTTCACCGCTGTGAGTACATAATATAATATATACGCGCGATTTATACGGCCGGTCCGGTTTTACGCGCGCGCGCGAGAACACCTTCCCCTCCGTTCCTGTTCGTGCACGGACACTCGGGCCAATATACACAGAAAAATACACGGAAACACGCGTACACAGACACATATACAGACGCTGACGACCATTACACTTTGGCGTACGCCGTTTATATACTCGTACAAACGATGTAATAATTCGGTCTGTCGTCGCTATCGTATCAAACATACGCACATTGTGTACACATTGTATACGATATTTACACACACACACACACACACACACACACACGTGCTGCACAATATTGTATAATTTTGTAATAATATTTGGACCGATCGAGAATATGATGCGCTCGTCCGCCGCCGACGCGAAACACCGAGAACGCGTTGCGGAGTTATACGCGCGCGTGGCACACGGGGGCTTAGGTACGTATATTATATTATATTATATTATATTATAAGTCTATGAAAATATTCTTGCGAAAGCATAAATGTCAGATGTTCTACACCATGTAATCTCAAACGTCCTCCAAATCTTAAACTGTTTAAACGGACTTACATTTATAGACGTTTTTTAAGTATATCCAATACGTCCACTGCGTATAGGTACATTATTATCACTGAATCACTGAATCAAATATCATTGGTAGAATTGGCGATATGCAATAATCAAATATTAATAAGCGAATATTTTTTCAAAATAATCCAATTTTCATTATTTTAACGTATATATTGTTAAATTAATAAAAAATGTGTTTACAATAACAAATTCATTTTGGAAATTTCGCAAAATATATAGGTAAGTTGTAATTTAATTTAAATAATTTGTAAAATCTGCGGAAGGGAGGCGTAATCTGTATTGACTTGTACATTATAACTTATTATCGAGGAACATTTTTCTAATTTTCTAATTGAAAAGAAATGTTTATGGGATAGAAAAATATTTACCCCTCCCCATAAAAACTGTCTAGATACATCACTGTCCTTCCCTGAATATGGCTCTATAGGTATATTTATAACTATCTTATAAAAATTCAATGGTTTGAGTATAAGTATCTATAAAGTATATTTTTAAAGTATTAAGAGAGGGGGGCATGACACCCCCAACTTTAGGAGGTAAGTCGGAAAAATTAAGTCCGGTCGGCAATTAGTAGGTAAATTAAGGTTTGTGTGATGGTCAACAAGCTAGTGAAAGGCCCAGTCGTACATCTCTTTAAATACTTTTTCGGGACGGCCCTGGGTATATATACCTACCTATGTATTTCTTACACTCAATATAGATAAATGATTAAAATTTGTAAATTCTACAGTTTAAACAATAGTATTATTCATGGGTGTGTTTTGAGATATATTATTTATATATTATACCTAATTGTAAAACTGAATTTGGTTATATATTATATAATCTGAGAAACAGTGAAAATTTTAAGAAAATAAATAAAAGAATAAATAAAAATGGGATAAAAGTTTCAAAAAATATTTTAATACCCATTAAAATTAACTGCTTTAAAAATGCATATTTAACATGGTACATTATTATTATCTTGATATTTAAGAGTACGAAATACCGTCGTTTATCCGAGTGATGTGAAACATATTTCAGGAGATATATGTTTCTAGGAAACTGAATGGTTTTAGTGTATAATAACTTCTAGAATCTATATACAAGATTAATGATTTAAAGATTCCCTTCATTTTTTATTTTTTATAAAAAAAGAAATATGCTTTTTGATAAATTCATATTATTCTTCTACTTATAAAATTTTTAAAATCGAAAAAGTCTGATAACCCAACATCTAATAAATTTATTGAAAATCTCTATGTAAAAATTTTAATTATTTTATAGTGTTTAAATTTGTATAGAGGTTATCAAATACTAAAACCATTAAGTTTCCCAGAAACGGTGCCTTTCCCAAAATATGTTTTGACTCATTTTCGATAATTATTTATTATCACGGACTATAAAAAATGTTATCAACATATAACTTATTTTAAATTACTTGTAAAATGTATTTATACGTTTTTCAATATAGGTAGTTACATTTTTTTTTAAATGCCTAAAAAATTGCCTTTACAATATAAACCTTATATTGCCTACATATACACGTTAAAAACCGGGTGTATAGCATTCTCCATATACTCGTGCATTATATATTATAGTTTATATACCTAATAATGTAAATGATTACTCAATGTGTGATACTGCCATAGTTGACGAAAATGTTCATTTTTATTTCAACCTTATGTTAATTAACTATATATTATTATATAAGTACTTATATATAAGACTACCACGGTTATTATAAACATATTGTTTTACTAGTTTTTCATGATTATGCACAATACGGCGGTATTCATCTTAAATATTTTAAAATCTTGTACATTATGTAAGTATCTACGTCAGAATTGTTTCTTAAAAATTCGATTTCATTTTTTTACGTTTAAATAAGTGGAAAAAGTTTGCACTCAGTCCCAATTCTATGAGTGCGCATTGTTTCATCTGGCATTGTATGAAGAATACAATGGACCGTAAATAACAGTATTATTATGAAACTATCATATTTATTATAATACACTAAGAATGTGTAAAAATAACATATTATACAATAGTAATTATCGTAGAATAATAACAATTATAAATCAATAATCGTGTAGATATTTCGGATTTATGTATTATACTTAATATTTATACAATTTTACAAATAAGTACCGTGTTGTAAATTGTATAAACAATTTTATTAAAATCAACAATAATATTTTATAAAATTATATTTCTTAATTTATATAGGTACATTAATAATGTGCAAAAATAGCATATTTATAATTATAAAAAATTATATCTAATTTTAATTAATATAGGTAGGTATGTAAATCATAACCATTATATATAGTATAGGTACCTGTGAATCTATTTTAATCCTATAAATTATACAACTAATAAATAACTAGTAGATATTTAATTAATACATAATATTAGCTACATTTAATTTTAAATTAATTAAATAGAAATACCTAAATTATTTTTGAAAAGTCATTGGAATACATTTCTAATACTCCGACGGGTTTTCTTCATGTGGGAGGGATACAAACTTCATTTGTAAAATTGTATAGTTTCGATATAGCTTATAAGAATAGATACGATATTTTCACGTATATATCAATGAGTCGATTAATTAAATTATTTTTTATTATTTTTTCAAGATAATATACGAGACTTGATGTTGTAACGCAAGGTTAAGCATAATAATAAATATCATATAGGTGTATATACTCTAGTAACCAGTTTTCGATGAATTTATGCTTGTGAATGGTGTCGAAACTAAATATTGAAAAACATAACCTATTCTATACTGATAAAAAAATATAATTTGTTCAATGAACTCTAAAGCTTAAACATAACCACATGTAATGCGAATAAAATACTCAACACATTACATGTCGATTTCTATGCTTTTTTTAGAGATTTAATGGGTCTTTAGTCTATTAATATATTAAAATATATAAAATGAAATAGTGTGTTGAATTTATAAAGCATAAAACTATAAAATTGTCTAGTTTTACAATGTATTTAGATTTTTTTTTATATAATAAAAGGAAATTAGTGTTTATTAATAGATAATGAGTAAATCGCTACAGATAGTATTATAGTCTTTAAAAATAATAATAGTTTATAAAATAATATACGTTTACTATCGATTTTATGTTAGCAATATAATTTTATCAATAAGAACAATTTATAATCATATAAACACAGACTATTGTGGTTATACAAGATTGTATTTTTATTTTAGTCATAGTATAAAATATTGATTTAAAGTAGGTAGGTAGTTCGTACTTCCAACTTTCATATTATCTCTTTATAAATTGAACACTCAAAGTGTTACATTCCGAAATTGTTTTTAAAATTATATAAAATCACTGAGATAAATAAACAAGTAAAGTGAAATTTACAGCACTTATTTAAATTTAAAGTATAAAAAGTTCAATAAAATAGTATTATAATGTAGGTATTGACTAAAATTTTCATTGATTCTTATCAATGTAATATAATAGTTTTGGAAAACTCTTCGTTTTTGTAATTTTTTCCTATGATTTTATCTAATAAAATTCCGTATTACTATAAATTTAAAAGGCCTTTCTTAAAGTCGAGACTTGATATTTAAGTATGTTTACTGTAGGAAGCTATACTGTAGGTATGCAATACTTATAACTGCATACCTATAGCTTATAATCTATACTAATACTTAATTTCAAAAATATTTAACAAAAAAAGATTAGAAACGCAAAGTATGTCAAGTATAGTACATGTTTTTACTTTGTACAATATATTAATCTAATTTTCATATTCCTCTAGGTTCTTATATAATTATCTGCCTAATTTCTAGGCCTTTAAATTTTAATCCGTCCAATCCGCGTCTTGCCAATAAAGACCATATTTTCCTTTTAAATGTTTCTTTTGTTATAGCCATGTTTTGTCTTGTTTTTTGTTCTAAATTCTATAAATACCTATTATTATTATTATTATTTTTTTTTTTTTGGGGGGGAGGGCAAAATTGAGTTGACCTTTTTTTTTTTACTTATTAGATGCTATAGATAACCATTATGTTTTATTGTAAAATGTATGTATATTATACAAAAAATTTAGATTTTTTAGGACTTTAGGGGGGGCAATGACCCACTGGCTCTCCTAAAGCCGCCACTGTATATTGATATTAAAAAGATATACAACCTATATAAAAAAATATATATATATATATATGGATTATAAATCTATTATATTGTTTTATAATATATACAATAGCATATTTTCATTATTTTTCATGGGGGTCCAAATTATACTAAAAAGTAAAAATAAAATATTATTTATTAGCTAGATAAAAATGACCTTTTTATGTTTAAAAATAATATGGTATAATGTGAGTTTTAAGACCATTTTGTTATTGAATTCTATATGATTTAATTTGAACACATTTCACGAAATCAAAAATATAATTTTCCTTAGTATATCTAGTATTTTCCTTAGTATGTGTAAGTATAGTAAGGATTCCTGTAAATATGACATTGAGTATATTTTATGTACCTACAGATGATATTCTACGGTATTCTTGTGTTAATTTTGACATTATCCACAGGAAAAGTAACCGAAATCAATTATTCAATACACGAATATATATATATATATAATATTAAATTATACGTAAATCGTACATGCATATAACATGATTAGAGATAATAAATAATTGTTAATTATGATCGTCGATAATTGGGTTTCTATATAACATATGTCACGAACATATCATAAACATAATATAATATATAATAATATTATGTATGTAATACTTTTGATTTTTAACTGCCTTTCTACAATATCAACTCAATAAATCAATCAGTTGTCATTTAATAATTTATGTTTAAACCGCGTACATCTATAATAGAGTCACGAGTGTTTGTATATTATCTGAAGTTCAAACATGAAATACATATATGATATACATACATATTATGTTATGTTGTCTTACAGTCCTCATTAAATTCTTAATCAAAGTCATTAGCGTGTAATGGCTATTCTTTTATTTTACGTAATAAAATTGTATATACATTACAATTTATGGAATCGATCTCGTTGTCGTTTGGAAATATGTAGAAACAACAGGATGCGTGACCTTGTACATGGTCACATGTATCAATTTGACGTTTTCCAGACGACCGACACAGCTGTACTTTCAAGACAAAAAGACTTGGGTAAGTATGTCATAAGGGATATATTATGATGATAGAACTAAAACGAAAGGACTTAAGTGATGCTTAAAGGCTAATAGTGACATATCATGGTAGTATATGCAGAGAAGCTGTATGAAATATTGGTTAGTAAAATAAAAAAAAATAGAATTATAAGTTATCCAACAAAAAATAATAATATTTTATTAATTTCGTAGTGATTCCATTAAACCGAGTAGGTATAACTAATTAATTTAATACTACTACTATAATTATACCTTATATATTGTACTATGGTATACCTATTCGCAATTTCATAAACCTCAGTATAAGTAATTATTATTAACTATCACATTATACCTATTAGGTATATTCATCTAGTGTATATATATGAATAATGAACTATTTTAGAAATTACTTAAATAATTGTACTGAAAATGTTATAAATAGAATTTATTTAATATTTTTGAATTATGTTAATAACGAATATAAATGTATTACATTAAAAATCTACACTAAAATGGTTAAAAAATAATAGGTAAAAATCCTATAAATGTAATCTATAAAAACTATGCAAAAAAATTGAAAATTTGTACAAAGAATCCTACAAAAATCCTACGAAGATTCTCTAAAAATATTATCTCCTACCATTTAACTTAAAAGTAACACTATAAAAACATTTTTTTTTTTTATATCCCAAAAAACTCAAAAAATGTAACTTATTATTACTTATTTTAACTATATTGGAATCAGAGATGTATTAAAAATTTGGTACACTGGGATTAATATTTTTTCGACGACTCCTCTCCCTCTGAAAAAAATTATTTTTTACTTATCAAACATTTTTAAAATAAAAAAAAAAGGGTAATTTCATATAATTTTCATGGCAAAAAGTCAAAGCTCATCTCTGAAAATTTGGTTTTCAGGGCCATGGCCCCCTGCCCTCCTAAATATGTCACTGATTGGAATCATAAACTTTGAACTATCTTACATTATACTTATTACAGTAAGAACTAACATTATTATCATCATCGATTAAATACGCTTAAATGTCATAATATATTTTTTATATGTAGTTATAAGTTTACAAATTATCATATTGTATACTATATATATTATATTATATAATATAATTATAGGTAATATACTAATTACTAATATACTTATTACCTTATGTTATTATACTTAGGTCCTAAATATGTTATACGGTCGGGAAAGAAAAGAAAGGAAAATAATTACAGATTGTACACCTATATGTATACCTATGTACATATTATGTAAATTCGACTAAATTCAATAAAACTGATTATTTTGTTAGCATAAATGCGTGTGTACAATTTCGAAGTGAATCTCTCACAGCTCGCTATATGTGCCGGACCGATCGAAGAATGTTAACATTCCGGTTTATGTGGCGGCCATTGGTCCTGCAGGGGTTCGAGTTTTGACGAGATATAATACGCCACTGGACTGCAGTTATACACTATAGTATAACCCTCTACAGGCCTGAAACCTATACCTACTCATATGGATACATATTAAAACACATATAATAATATTGTACCATGAAATGAATAATAACGTGTCCTTGAAAAGGTTGTCAACTATATAATATAATATCTATGTATTACCTACCTTCATATATAT
Organism: Pemphigus obesinymphae; assembly: GCA_025469235.1. Lineage (NCBI taxonomy): Eukaryota > Metazoa > Arthropoda > Insecta > Hemiptera > Aphididae > Pemphigus > Pemphigus obesinymphae. The sequence goes on from JAIPRL010003580.1 coordinate 36,876, forward strand.
ATATATATATATATATATATATATATATGTATAATATTATATGCTATATTATATAGTATATACTCTGCTGCAGTGCAAGTCAGATTATTCGATTTAGTGACGCCCAAACACGATATAAACTATACATACTTGTGTATTATATTGTGTTTAAGATATACGTTATCGTCACGATATCTAAAAAAAAAATCTTGAAAATGTATTATATTGTATAGGTATCCTAATGTACCTGCGCGGCCCGCAGGCTCAATTCTATTTGTATATATAGGCAGTTACACATAGGAATTCATAACATCATATACCTATACCTGCAGTATATACCTATATATATATATATATAATATATAGTAGGTATATGATATTTAAAATTCCAAAAGTATAGTAGTTATAGCAATAATTCTTTTACTCGTTTATATTATACATTTTAAATTGTTTAAATTTACATCACTGGATTTTATAATGCGTCTAAATATATTTTATTATACAATATACTTTAGATAATATACCATATACCTATTATATGACTGTCAAAAATCTAAATGTGTATAGCTTCAGTGAACCTAAGAGTTTATAAATATAGTCGTAAATGTGTATCTGCATCATTCTCATTGAATAATAATTTAAAATAAGAAATTGCTTTCATCTATCGATGTGAGACGTAAGTATAATTATTTTTAAAAAAATTTCTACATACAAAAAGTGGAAGTTCGTCCATTGTCCTTTCCAACTTGTTCGGACACTGAACAGGATAATGTATTATTATTATTATTTTTAATTTGAAAGCAAAGATAAATCATTTATTTCTATAAAAACGATTTTGGATAATTCTTCAGCATAATAATATTTAATATAACTTTATTTAAAAAAATGCCCTTTGATCTTGAAATACCCAATTAAAAAAAAATGGTGGCCATAACAATTTTATTTATTATTTTGTTCTTTCTCCTATATTTATAAAATTCTTTATATACTGCAGTATACATGCCGTATAGAAGGTAGTTTTTCTTTAAGCTGTAGAAAACTACTAGGAAAATTAAAAATGTTTTGGTGTTGAGTTACTTGTAGAATTATTTATAGATATTAATAAATGGCCTATCAAAAATATTAACTAGAACTTATTTGCTATCGTTAACATATATATAAACTGTAAAACTCCTGCTCAACTTTTTCTGGCTAAAAAGTTACTTGCAAAAAAAAAAAAAAATAAACATCATTGTAGAATCACAAAAATTCTTTGCTCCAGTTAAAGTTTAAAATTGGTAACCATGACCACTACCTATATATATTTATTTTATTTTCTTTGCATTACGTCAAAACCAATACATTCCTCGCCTCGCTCAAAATGTATAAAAGTCAATTGTATAGGTACATAAATTGATAAATAGTTCAGGTTCTCACTCATTTTTTCGGTATGCTAATTATATACTAAATCATTATTCTATATAAAAAATGTAGCCAAATATTTTAATATTCTTGTTGATTAAATAGAACTGCATCATATGTCTATGCGTGGTGTAGGTACGTGCAGATGTAACGTAATTTTTAAATAATAATTGTAATTGTATTTATTTTTACAATTCTTATATGCGATGCATTTTTAAGCTAGTAAACTGTAGGCGACATAAATATCGCTCAGTGGATTTTCTTATTGAAAACTAGGCGATATATATTTTTTAATTATAAATATACCAATGTAAAATAATTTGTAGGCGATGAAATATTATGGATAAATATACAAAACTGAGTAGATGATAATAGGCATTTTTTAATAGTGGACTTGTTGATGTTCAATCAAGTATATCGACTTCGATTTACAATCGTAATAAATGTACATAATTCTAAGGACACAATTTTGTCTGTAAGAGGGTGAGTATGGCAACATTTTCTGAAATTAAAATACAGTAAAGTTTTATACGATGAAGTTATTGGTATGTGACAGAAAAACGTCTGTATCATTATAAACATACAAAGATCAAAACATTTAAAAAAATCATGCATTAATTAATAATTTAACGTTTTTTTGAAATAAATGTACGAATTTTGGACATAATATATTACGAGTATATAGTATAAGTATATATATATATACTTAGAGACGGTGCCAAGTTTTGCGAGGCCCTGGACAAAAAAATTGTTGTGAGGCTCCAAAATTCAAAATTTTAGGTATCATTGAGTAAGAAAAATAGTTAAATATGATGGAATTCACGAATTGTAAAACCTTTACCTACTTTATTTATTATCAACCGCAATATCCAACTTTAAGGGGAAAATATGCAAAAGATCAAATTCTCCGGTAGTGTAGAAAAGTTCCTTTTAAAATATAATATAAAGAACCAAAAGTTTACTTTGGTTTAATAAAGCTAATGGTTAAATTTATTATAAAATGGCGTAAAACGGTGTATTTTTATACAACAACGTATCCACGATCGCAATTATTTTATAATTATCGCGATTAATCGAATACATAGGTAGGTACACGTGTAAGCTATACACAAGTAGGTACGAGTGTGTGTCATACCCTTAAGTAAAATTAAAATATTCTGTACTTACGAGTTAAATTTTTTTTTTTTGTGGTTTACCGTTCTCTTCAACATCAAGGGATAAATCAAATAATAAATAATTATGATAACAACCATACCTATCATAAAATCGACAGTCGGATATTTTCCGTTTTTCTGTAGGTTTCGGCACAGATTATATGATATTTTACATTATATTATATTCATATTATCTGTGGTTTTGATTTTAATTGCCTTGAAATCAGCTGTTTAGTACTTATCACTACATTTCATTTTATTACACAGATAGCGGCGGCGAGCTTTACCGCGCAACCCAATCTTACGAAGCATGATATAGTATATCACGCTCCATATGCGTAAAGCCTCGCCATGCGCCCTGGGAATCAGACTTCATAATAGACGCAAATATCATTTCATATTTTAAACAACAATATAGCCCGTATACTACTATATTATATTAAAATATTAACTTTTTTGTAAATACACGATTATTCATATTGGAATTCGGGTTATATTAAAGGTATATAATGCTATGAGTATAGATATACAAGATTTAAAACAAAATTATTCCATTGTATAAGATTTTTTGCGTGACCCCTAAAAAGCACGAGGCCCAGGACAAAGGTCCCATTTGTATTATCCTTTCACCGTCCCCTGTAATATACATAATATAACATATTCTTGTTTATTTATATTTTAAATAAAAATTAAATGTTAAACCATATTTTATTTTTTGGTTATTCGATTATTTATACGAATATTAAAGGTTGTCGATATTTTCAGAAGATGATTAAAAAAATTATTTAAATAAAATAAAATATTATAACTATTATCTTCCTTTGTCTATTAGGTATATATATATTATACATTATTACTTATTATTTATTAGTAATAATAATACACCCTTTCATAGTTTTTCCACTATACCTTTTTTTTTTTTTTGATAACAATGAAGTACAAGCATAAAACATCCATCTGATGAGTGTATAGTAGGGCCTCACTTCTAAAAGCGGAACAAAAAGCGTCTCATTTAAAGTTTATTAGGACAACGGGACACAATATCCCCAAAAACGGGACGTATATATGGTTGCCAAAGTGTATATAGGCATATTTTAAAACATTTTTGATTGTCGCCCGGTGATAAAATTCCTTGAAAAATGCACTGCTTAGATGTAATCAAATTGAATATACTTATATAAGTATACCTATATAGATATAATATTATTATAGGTAGATAGGTACAGTTATATTATAATTGAATATTTAAAAAATAAACGTGACGAGTGATGACCGACCGGCGTAGGTACACGAATAATTATTTTGCTGTTTAAAAGTTGTCGAACGAAAAATGTCGGTGTGTAACGTAACTGTAACGTTTGATGTGACGACGGAAGTGAAAAAGTGGAAAATAACGTGACAAACATGAAGGACGCACGCGGTCACGAAGACATGGGCCGGTGTCGGGTCCATATATTTGCGGCATGTGGTTGTCGGTCGGGTGCGCATGTTCGATATTTCGTCGGCGGCCATGGGAAAATGGGCGCGGCTTTGTGGCGGTGACATGACGGGGTGACGGTTAATGCAGAGCACTGCAGCGTTCTCCCGGACACGAGCAACGCGTGCGTGCGCTGCATTCTATACGAAATACTACGCGATAACGAACAGATTTTTTTTAATTTCGAATTTTTTTCGAAGATTTACGGATACCTACGTGGATTTTCAAAATAAATATCGGTCTTTGAGTGTACCAATATTAAATAAGGATTGTATATTTAGTCCCTTTTCAAACCAAATCGATATAGGCAGTGCTCGAATTGGAAAATTAGAAGAATGGGTATTCTCGGGCTTTCAATAAACGAACGTTCCCTCCCTCAAACTATGCAACTCGTATACTGTAAAAATAATTATTAAGGGTGCTCTAAAAATAGTATAAAACAGAAGAGGAGCTCCGTCCCCTTGCGCACCCTCTCCGCTCACCAATTCGAGTACTGGATAAACAATTATATATATATATATATATATATAATCTCTTGAAATTTCACAAACCGAGTAATATTTTCGTTTTGTCACAATATTTACATATATTGTTTGGACATTTTGAGTTCTGCGGGATTTAACTGCAATATACCTACATCGTGTAGACGGGATGACACAAAGATATAATACGTTCAGAATAATATGGATGTGATTTTTCTGTAAAAAGCGACGTAGATTGCGTGTCGATCCGCTAGATGTCTATCGACTAGCGTCCTCTAGGGGAGATCGAGGGTTTCAATCCTTGTCCTGTATGGCGCGTCCCTTCGGCGGAACCGTCCTGGATATGTTTTATTTTTTTGGGAAACACTGTACGCGCTCGCAACCGTAAGGAGACGAACCAGAAGGATTATATTATTTTTATTTTCTCCGTATATTGGTACTAATAATAAATGTGGTATTGTATATGTGTATAAATATCTTAGAGGATTTAAAAATATAAATCTTGCCGCATTAATATACTTTAATGCATTATATATGAATATTGCAGAACCTATACTTATAATATATACCTATAGATATAGATTTAGGTATTAAATAAGCTAATAGTTAACTGTTGAACGATATTGATTAATAATGCCGAATAAATTATTATTATGGAAATAAAAAACCATTTTGTTTTTTCCAATTGATTAATTATCCTTGTTTATTAATTTATCAATATTATTAGTCGTTTTACGTATTTTTATTTTCATATATTTTAGTTCTATATAGTATACGAGTATAGACGTATATACTTCAAATATTAAGTTATTCGAAATACTTTTTCTTTATATCGATAAATATATTATTTTATTTATAAGTATACCCGATATATATATAAATATATATAGGCACCGGAACAACGGGGGAAATGAGGGCAATTGACCCCACGGGAATTTCTTATTGAAAACTTCAATTTTTGTATATAATTTCATGAAACTAAAAAAATTTAAAAGAATTGCTTTGAATTATTATTACTTTATATTCCGATTGTCTAGCGTGTTTTTTCATATTATAAAATATATATATATATATATATATATTGTGACTACGCGTTCATATATTTTTTAATCCAACATTAAAATATTAAATTTACACAATTATTATTTACAGTCATTTATAAGCTTTGATTGTGAATATTTAATCTGTTTTTTTTTTGTTTTTACGTACACATTATGATTTTAATAAGTTATATAGTATATATCTATGTATAACATTATTACCTATTAATTTAGTAAGTTAGGATGAAACGTTAATAAACAAATAAAATAACAAATTAAAAAAAAAAAATCTAATTCTATAATTTTGGAATACAACGGTAAATACTCAACTTAAATTAATATTTTTAAATAATAAAACGGAAAATTAATTAATTTACAAACACATTATTATTATTAACACATTAAATTATTTATTTATATTTTTATGTTTTATTATATGATAGATTATATATAACAGTGATATAGATGCTCATATACCTAGTTCCAGAGACTATATAGAGATTAAAGAAATTCAAATTGAATGTACCAGGTAAACTATTTTGTATACATATTTATTTATATGGTGAATAAGTGTTATAAAAAAATTATATGTATACTTGCAGGTCCTTATTACATATTATTGTTGTCATGCACATTGCCCATTTAAATAATAGTATTTAAAAGTAGCTATATTGTAGGAAATGGAAATTATTTCTTTCAAATGTTTTAGTTGTAATATTGGTTCGATTAATCCAGTCTGCTGTTTTGAATTGAAGTTTACTTCTTTTAGACACAAGTAGTGTCTACTAAAATTATTAATACACTGAATCAAATATTATTCGTAGAATTAACAATATACAATAATCAAATTTTAATAAACGAATATTTGTTGAAATAATACAATTTTTATTATTTTAATGTATATATTTTTAAATGAATATAAAATGTGTTTACAATAAATAACAAATTCATTTTGTAAATTTCACAAAATATATAAGTTTCAATCTAATTAAAATAATTTGTAAAATTAATACACATCTTATTATTATAATAAAATATGATATTAAACTGGAAAAATATTCTGTTATTACTTGTTATTATTGTAACCATATTATTAAAATAATCTATATTTTTATTGAAATCGCAGATTTATTTGGTTCTGTGTATGTATTATCGTTCACTATAATAATAATAGTAGGTACCTACTATATAATAATAAGTTTATCATAAGTATATAATACATTTTATATAATAATAACAATAATAGTTAAATCTATCGAAACATTATTTATGACATTATCAATGTTCACTCACTGAATTCAAATATTATGAAATTTAATTAATTATTTAATAAAAAAAAAAAATAAAAAATGAAATAATCAAAGTTCGTCGTCGACCGCAATCGCGCGTTCCGTTCAAAAATCGTTCCGGCGCCTCTAAGTCTATATATATTATATACTCTATGATAATGTATATATATATAGGTATACAATATATTTAAATATTATTAAAATAATATTATATATAAATAGTATATTATTATATATATTATATATATATATGTATACGTCCTACCGATATACGTAGGTATAAGATTATATATTGTAATATTGAGTTTTTTTTTTTCAATTTATTAATACAAATGGTATATTTACTCGAAGTGTAAACTCTAAAATCGTCTAAAATACATCCAAACATTTCAACTTTTACTCCGTCCTACTTTTTCCTTTTTTTTTTTTTTCAAATTTACGTGTTTCACGCGTTTATTAACATGTTACACACACACGTTTGTGTACGTATTATTATATTCCATATAATAGGTAGGTATATACACGCGTGGTATATGTTAATGTGTATCGTGTATAGTTTAACTTGCGTATATATTATACAAAACATAATAATAATAATAATAATAATACGAAGAAAGATGGGAAGGAGTAGAAAAAGGACGCGCACGCCAGTCAATGGCACCGCCGACACAGCGTATATATATATATAGTGTACGGAGTATGATTTATATAATATGGTGGACACGCTAATATATTATATTTATAATAATGATTTACGCACGTTCTTCGTGTTTTGACACGAACCGGACGCCGCCAAGTCTTGCGAACGACGAGGCGTTTCGCGGATACATATTATTATTATTATTAATATATGCTCACGCGATATTTTCGTAATTTTTTTTTTTTTTTAACCCCCTCTTATATACCTTATAATAATTATTATTACCAGATATGTATACGCGCGGTTGGCCGTTGTTCAAAAACTTCCGTCTTGTAAATTTCACGCCATTCGCATATAATCATATTGTATAATATATATACAATATATATATATATAATTGTATTTAGCGCAAAACACAGAAAAAATCACGCAGGAGTGCACCCATTAATATATATATATATGTAAATTTTAATATAATACGCAATATTGCAGTATACACTGTCGGAAGCGCGCACGATGTGAACATTGAAACAGCTATACATTAATATATTTGTATCTATAGGTTAGGCATATAATATACATTACAATATAATGTTTTCACTCGAAAACCGTTTAAAGGTCCTTTCACACATATCCGATCCGAGTCCGATCCGTCAAGGCATCCGTTTACTCGGAAATATAAACTTGCTGTTTTCCAGTGCATATGTTCACACACGTCCGATCCGAGTCCGATCTGAGCTTTTCGAGCTCTATCCGACTAAAAAAATATTGTCAGTGACCGATTTTTCGTCCGAGCTCGGTCGGTTTTTGAGGCGGAATGATGTCGGATCGGACATGTATGAACACACGTTTCGACTGGTTTGTTCAGCATACTACGAAATCTATTATATTGGCTTACGTTTGTTGTCAATATTCATTTTGTCATATGACACTGTCAAGTACATTTCATCATAGACAATTACTTACCTTAAGCACACGGCTAATCTCTCCTTTGATGGTATAGGTTTTTTCTCCAATGAGTCACTTTCTTCTTTATTCTATTTTCTATATTTTTCCATGTAAAACATTAAAAGAGTATTGGGACATACGGAAGTATTCATAAAACTTTTGCTCGTCATCAATAAGTCCATTGTATATTGTGAATTCACCTTCAGTTTGCCTTTTTTTCCAAAGATCATGTACCCACACAGTTCTTTTTCGTTTTTTTTTTTATTGTTTTACAATTATTTTCTTGTTCTTCATCAAGCAAAAGTGCTATTATAATTAATTCTTCATCGCTAAATTCAGTCATGATAAAAATTCAAAAGCAAATTGACTAGATCAACATCTGT
>JAIPRL010003581.1:0-45664 GCA_025469235.1 Pemphigus obesinymphae
GAGTGATATGAGGAAGGTGGGAGTAAGTGAAGAAGATGCGGGAGATAGAGTTAAGTGGAAGTGTAGGACCAGGGTGGCCGACCCCAAATAGTTGGGAGAGAAGGCGAAGGAGAAGAAGAAGATATTTTTCCCATCTGAATTATTTCCCCAAGGTAACAATATGGAAATTTGTCCAAGTTAGTTATTGGGGTGTAAAAATACAAATATTTTATTTCATCAATATAATGTACATACATGGATGTCGTTTGAAGGATTCAGACTTTACTTTTGGACAAATATTATAATTACACAATCATTTAGACATTTTGAAAACATAATTAGGCCATCATATATACCTACAATGGGCTATTGCGCCACCTATATACTTATATAGACCGAATATAATAATTACAGGAATGAAAACAGTGGCCTATACGGTGGAAATTGGTTAATAAGTACTTATATGTAAAAATATCTAAATACAATTTAATATCCTCAAGATATTACCAAATTCGTAAATTAAATTTATAGGTAGAAAAGTTTAGTTAATTTTAACATTTTGACGGTATTTGATGATTGACTTTTTAATATTTTTTGAAGATTGACTTTGATTAGTTTTGACTTAACCATTTCCCTTTACATAAACATCAATTTAATAAAAAATTTTTTTTCAATTAATTGTGAATTTAATTCATCTAAATCACAATAATATTTATTTCGTGTATTTATCATCAGATATTGTTTTTACTTTTTACTGTAATTATTTAAAATAAGTTATTTTTATATAGGTACCTACTTATTACTTGTATTATGATTCAATACGTTTTAAGTTTTAACTATTATTAGAATTTGTAAAGGGATAGGTATATTATGTATAATATAAAAATAGAAACCATTAACCATATAACTAATATATAACCAAGATAATAAATACTATAATATAATATATACCTATATATTTATATATAACATAAAAATTAACAACAGAAATAATGTTAATATTTATTAAAGATGAAGGATGGACTCTATTATTAGTACCTAATGATTTATTACCAAGTATCATTGGTTTGATTAGTGGACTGAATCTCGCTTAGGTAGTTGGTATTAAACATAAAAATTAAAAAATTACCATTTATCAGATAGCATCGATGCATACAAATTGCCTATATTATAAGACGCCATCTCACAAGAAACATCAAATTGTATTTTTTTAAATATTCTTCAAACTCAAAAACTGTTCCGATTAATATATAATCTATTATATACCTATTATGTACTATATATCATACTGTTTCATTAAAAAAAAATTAAGTATAGTTTGTAGCTAAAATCATTATAAGAAACGCCTACCAAAATTAAATTTAAAACGCTTTAAACAGGATTTTAACATGCAAATATTTTTATTGAAGACCCAATTTATGTAGGTAGGTACCATATTATTAGCACTTAGGTAGGTACTTAAGAGTTCAGTACTTTTTATCATTCTCTCATCCTGTAGTATATAAATACTATGTATGGTTATGTCTGTCAATTGTGTGTTTACCTGCTCATCAGATACAAATATTAAATTTGTACCTACAACATATTTTTAATTTGCCAATTACCTAACATCTTTAAAAAATAATTTAAATTTAACTCTACACTTTTTATAGTAGTAGACACTAGAATACTAGACATTCATCGTAGTTACATTTATTTATACTTCAAAATATAATAAATAAAATAAATTATTTTATCTATACATGACATATGAATATTTAATATAATAAGGTAATAGATTTTTAAAATTGGTTAACAATGTTGTTTCAAATTAATGTTTTTTTTTATTGTTTCAAATATAATAATCCTGACTCTATGCATAGACGGAGCTATGGGGTGTGCCGGGTATTCTTTAGCACATCCTAAACGTCTGCTGTCCAAACTTTTTTAAAATTTAGGAAAACTTATTTTTCATTTATTATATGTACTAATACCTAGCCGAATAAAAAAAATAAATAAATACTAATTGTCTACAACTATTACGTGTATTGAGTATTGACGACATTTCATAAAAATAATGAACTAAAATAATAATACCAGATACCTACCTACGTATCTTTATAATGATGTCTTAGCCGGTTGGTGTCAGTATAGTGTGAAATGTACATCGTCCAGTCGTCGTTATCAATGTTATCCCGATAATGCAATATACCATAATATAAAGTAATAAGCAATAACTAATAAATACACAAGTAGTAAGTACACAAGCCGTGCCATTGTAACAACGACAATCGACGAAGTGATATGCTAAATCTCCTATTTTATTATGGAAAAACGTGGACATTTATTAAATTATTTTAGAAAAGAACCAAAAAAATACTTCAAGAATTATTAAAAATTAGATTGAATTAATTTCCAGTACCAGTTCAAATAATCAGGTATGTGATATTTCATTATGATTGAAGGACCACACAACATGAAAAGGGTATTTTTTTAGCATGTATTATTATTAGTACAAATGAGTAAAAAAATAAATAAATTGACTAAAGCAATTAGCTATATACTTGTAATAGTAATATTTATAAAATAAATATAATATGCATAAAATATTAATGCTAAAAAATCATAAATAGCAACCAAGCATGCTATTTATGCAATTATGCTACAATGAACTATGTACCTATTTGTGGTTTATTTATATTTCCTACAAAACTATAATTTGGATTTATAATTGTTTTTAAATTTAATTATAAAAGTTATTTTATATAACAACCATTTTTTTTTTAGTTTATAGACTAAGCTAAGTGGTTTTAAGTGTTTGATAAACTACAGTATAAACATACTATATAGCAACAAATAAAGTGATATTGACACAGGATTATTATTAAATTGTTAGATTTTCATTTTCCATAATATAGTTAATAGTTAGGACTATTAGACTGCAGCACACCCTAAATCTAAAGTCTAGCTCTGCCTATGACTATGTAATAGCATATTACGGTATTTATGTATTTTTGTTAAATATACCTAAGTACCTACTTATATAAAACTTTCATTTTAGAATATTATAATGCCTTATGTATGAACCTAAGAAATATTTAATAGTTGACATCCAAAAAAAAAAAAAAAGGTCATCAGACTGTTTTTTTCTGGTAAATAATCAAAAAGGTCATTCACACCTTAATTTGCCGACTAACTTGTGGGGGTGTAGCACCCCCCCCCCTTGATTACTGTGCCTACTGCAGATAGATCACAAAACAGATAGCATTGTCTTTTTAAATATCATATATATGGGTACATATATAAAAATGTACAAAATATGTATTTACACCAAAAAATAATTTCAATATTTATTGAGAAAATGAATTTTTCCTTTCTAATAACAGTTCGGTCAAAAATTTATAAAAATAAAATAAATTAACTTTTTTTCGATATTTAAACACATAAAATCTATAATTAAAAATCAAAAATCGATATAGTTCAAATATACTCCACACTCAGACACATAATATAATATAGGTACCTACTAAATATCTGAGACATGTATGCTGTTGCTATTCAACATATTTAATTGATTAATTTAAAATAAATTAAGTTGAAAATTTGTTACATAATATAATTTTATTTACATTTTACATTTTTATTGATCATATTTTATATTATCACACAATAAATACACACACCATAATGATCAAGCACTTGCATTGTTTTCTAAACAATTTTGTAATATTTCTTTAACAGTTAGTTCAACCTGCTGAGCAAATAACTTATTGGCCACGGCAATATCTGTACGTTCATCAAATATATCTGGTTTAGGAACTCTTCGCATTCTCAATTTTGGTCCCTCCATTTCTTCACTTCTTTGGGCAGCAGCAGGTAGTAAAAATATATCCGAACGTACTGATGTAACTGACACGCACATTCGACCCAATTGATTTAAAAACGTTATACAATCTTCACTTAGGGTTGGGAACACTTGACATATCCTAACTAAGGCCGGTAATGTAGGCATATAAAGTTCTCGGCGATCTTCTTGAGTTAGCACTGTAAGTTTACAGTTATTATTTTTATCATTTATGTAATACCATAATGCTTTATATTACCTGACAGAAAAGTGTACATTGTGTTAATGGCTAAACGAGCTAAACTTAATGATTTTGGTAACGGATACTGCTTAGAAATATTTGAAATAAGATCAATAGCAAATATTTGTTTCTGGAAATCTGGTTGGCTGAGGAGTTCTGCGATAAAGTCTAGACAAATATGCATTGACGGAATTCCAACACACGTAACCGGTAATAACTCTCTAGGATATCCCTGTGAATAAATATTAATAAACAGATTAGTTAAATTTAAAAAAATACCATTTAGATGCATATATAAATATTAAGCCTATGTAATAAACAACTTTCAAACAATCAATACCTGAAAGTGAACTAATTTTGCGAGTGGAGGATCTGCAATAAACATTTGATGTAAAAATGAACAAACAACACCTCGTATTTCTCTCAATGTCATCATATTGGAAAATGATTTCTATAAATTAAAAATAGTAATTTATGTATAAATATAAAATTTAGTGTTAGTGATTTCCAAGCTTGAAAAAATTACTGTATAAAATAAAATAAAGTTTATTTTGTAACAAAACAATGAACAAATTTTATCTGAAATTTGTATTAAGGTAGTTCGAATCGGTCAAAAACCATCGGTTTTAGACTTTTCGCTGTGACAAAATTGTGGAACTTTGGCTGGTCCAATTTTAATTCTGTACAATGCATAGGATTTTTTTTTTTAGTAAGGTGTTTTTCGAAATATGAAGTTTTGAACTCAGTATGATTAAACAAAATTTCCATATTTTAAACATTTTGTACATGTGTATATTTAAGGCGGAAATTCCTATTTCGAAAAACGTCTCGATTAAAACCTAGAAAATTTTAAACAATCTTAAATCTTTTACAAAATTTAAATTGGACCAGCCATTCTCACAATTTTGTCACAGAGAAAGTAATTTTCTGTTCAAAAAATTATTATATATAAATATATATTACATATATATATGTAGATATTGCCTATATTAAACTTCTTAGAAATAGTCCGACTCTAACCACCTTAATGGATTAAACATGGAATACAAATTATACATTTTAATTTTAATTATGAACTGCTTTGTACAGCGTGATTTTTTGTAATCGCAATTCTATATTTTTTCATTTTTATTCCCCTCCTAATTTATTAAAACTATATCAACTTTTTTATGGATTTTCAAACCAATTCTTAAAGAATATAATTGAATTAAAATATATAATTTGATTTTTTAAAACCTATGAATATTTTCCAAGTAATATGTATTCAAATTTAATACGGACAGAGAGAGTAATGTTATTACTTATTTTGAATATCTATAACCAAGCTATTATAGTACTTCTCCACTCCGCCGCATATTAAAATTAAAAGCTCAATAAAAATGTATTTTATGTAAATCTTTATATAATAAATAAAGTCATATATTCATATATTAAACTTGCTTTATCGTCTTCAGTTTCTAAACAAGCTTCCAATAAAAGTTGTACAGCAGCACTGTCTTGTGCAGCGGTCAATACATTTTTATATTCTTCCCGATTATTATTGGTTTGAGTTAACTGTCCAGAAATGAATAATTTTTGATTAACTAAACGAGATAAATGACTTCTCGATGCTGCTAATGATGATTGCAATACTCGGATTACAATGCTCAAAACGGTTGGACACCTGAAAAAAAAAACATTATGTTAAAAAAATGTTAGTGAAAATAATTTGTAATATTTTACCTGTAAACTCTAGCATCACATTGCAGTACTTGTAATGGGTCTTGCATTAAATTCTCCTCTTTCAATGTACTTGCTCCGTTATTATGTTGTAAAGCCTTAATTGTGAGGGCCCATAAACTACGGGGCAAAACTGTATTAAGTCTTAACCAAACCTTTTTATACAGCTCTAAATAAAAAATAATTTAAGATTATATTATAGATTCACAAATCAAAATTAACAATACTTCACCTTGAATATATCTTGAAACATTAGGATCTAGTGTATTTGGTAAACATTTTAATATGGTAGGTGCAAGTGGCCAAATCTTTATTGGACGCTCGGCACATAGTCTTTTTAACACAATTCCAGCTCTTTCTGGACGTTCGACCATCATGCTTAAACCTAAAACCAAGTGTAATTTTAATTTAAGGAAAAACACAAATTACTTATTATGATAAAAAATAAATTTTATAATACCATTTTCAATCATTTCTATCGTAATGTTTTTCGCTCTGTGTTGTGATACAAATTGACTTTCTGAACTTGTGTCTTCCATCCAGTCCTCAACAAGTGATAAATGAGGAAAATGTGTAGCTAAAAGTCTTAATAAAGTAGAAAACAAACTCGAATATGGATGCTCCTTTTCTGCTTGTTGAATTATGTATCGAATAGGAATGTCTGCCAAGAATTCCGTTTTATATCTTAATAGACCAACTAACTGTAATTTATTGGGTTGTGAAGCCAAAGACATACTGGTCTCTTCGTATAAAAGTAAGTAATATAACAATAGAAGATGAGCTGTAAAAGATTCATTTCCAGACTTATCCAATACTTTATCGCCAAAGACCTTTAAAATGTCTTCTTCTGTAATTGGCTGATTAACAGCTAATTCTTGTGATGTTTTAGTGGGTGATACTAGTATAGATGTAACATAAGCTTCAATCAATGAAGGCAATAATGGATGTAATGGAGAAACACTTGCACAAATTTGACTGTAAATTAAAATATTATTTTTATTAGTATTTATTTTAAATTATGATTTATTTTTTACCACACATACTTATATATCCATGTTTTAATGTTAACTCGGTGTTTAGTAAAAGCTTGACTTTTCAGCAGTTGTAAAACACAGTGAATCGGTAAAAATCCAGACATGTTAGCATTTAAATTTGGTGTAACCGGTATGTTAACGCTTCTTGAAGCTACAACCTAATATCAAAATCAAATAATGTTTGATTGTATAGAATATTGGTCATAATAGCAAGTTTACTTGTTCTGGAAATACATCTTGAGTGAAAATTAGTTTCATTTTACCCATTGTGCTTTGTCTAATATTTATCCTCATTCCTAGTGTGTTGCACATATGATCACAGATCCACGTTAATTGACTACTATGGAAATGTATAGCCATCAAAAGCAACATTTCTCCAAAACTAGCAGTTGTATCAGTGGGTCTAAATTCACATAAAAAATATTAGTCCACTGAGATCTTTAAAATTTATGCTAGGAAATATGTAAACATTAAAATATTACTTTCCGAAAAAAGGAGATTCACTTCCTGCTAATCTCTTTAACCATTGTACGCATTTAGCTTCATTTTCTGGACTTGCAAGCAAAGTGTTGCAACAAATCATTATACACAATGAAATTGTAACAAATCTAACACCTTCAGGCGTAGATGGTGGATAACATGTGGCTAAACTCACAAGAGAAGTGATTTCTTCTTCTTGAAATCTATCAACAAAATGTATAAACTAACTGTATTTAAAAAAAAAATTATGGTCTAGTAAGTAACATACTTGATACCAGCAATTCCTTTTAATGCACAATAAAGTCTTAATAACACACTAGCTTGTACTACACTTGAGTTGGGTAAAATATTGTCTTTGACATTTTTTAATAAGTTTTGTAATTGTAATAACAATTCGTCACGCATATTTTGAACAGCGATATTCGTAGAATCTTTTAATCTCTAAATAAAATAATTAACCACGACGAAATTATATGTTTGTGTTAATTATTTTCTGGGGTTTATCAACAGTTACCTTTTGTCGTATGAAAAGAGAAAACCAACTTCTAGCCTGTTGATCATTTCCAAGTAATAACCCCGAAACGAATGTCACAAGATCATTATTACTTGAGCTTTGTACATTACTCAGATATGAAACTTCAGAAATTTTATTTTCCAATGTCAGCATAATAGTTAGTGCTGGCATTTTGCTAAGTTCGACCTGTTTAAAACTATATGAGTAGTAATAATGCACTTTTTACTAATTATCCATGGACTTACACATTTAGCACGAATTACAAGAGCAGCAGATGGATACATTGCACATAAATGAATTAAAACATCCATTCGAATGCGACTACCGCCATTTTCTTCTTCATATCGTTCAGAATTTTGAATTAAACTTGTACAAACTAAAAATATTAAATAGATAGGTATAAAATTTATATTTCATAAAAGTATTTATAGAAAATTAAACTATGGATTTTATAATTTACCATCGTAAAAACAATCAGGAAAATTAGCTACAATCCAACAAATAAAAATCGGACCGTGTTTGACATGAAGCAAGACTTCTGCAATATCTTGAACTGTAAGTATTGCTGGTAATTCAGAAAGAGCTATGTTTAATACATCACAGACTTCTGGAATGTAAACTGGATAATCAAATAGATCGGATTGTTTGATATAAAACTCTGAATTCAACGGTTGTCCACCATGCTGTTTTTCACGATGTTCTTGAATCTTAATATAAAACAAATTGAATGATTTTAATTTACTGAATTCTGTCGAATGGTCATATAGATAATAAGCAATACCGAATTCACTACAGTAAAACTTGGTACATGTGAGTAAACATACCCATAGGACACTTCCAAAAAATGCCAAAATCTCACATATAAAATTAAGCACTTAACCCAACTACATTTTGATAATCATAACTATATTTTAAATTTGAGATTATGAAATCTTTTTAGTGAGGTTGTTCTATATGTACGATAATCACATAACAAGTTTCATTCCAGTAGATCTAGCATTCTTCATTTTGTCAACGATCAGTAAAAAATCAGTAAATCAATCATTTAGCGACCACTCATTTTTAACTATTCCACATTTTGTATACCTATTACATTTTCATTATAATACCTGCGAAGAAATATACAGTATTTCACTCAACACGAGTCTCAATCGTCTGGTAGAATCACTCCTCTCGAATTCCAACGACAACGGATTCTGCAATGAATGTATAAGAACGCTGTCGGACTGGGCACTGCCCAATTTTTGTCTAAAATCAATGTATAGGTATTTCAGTTATAATTCGATTGTATATTTTACAATTTGTCGTAACGTTACCTTAGTATCTGTTCTTTTTTAACATCTATTTCTAACGAGTGGAAATCGATTGACAACAACGCCACGATGGAATTGACTAGTTCTATTCCGGACAACAATGTAAGTATGTCCTTTTTACCGTCGGTATAGTCTGCCATGTTGTCGGCAGACGATATTAAACTCATCCTGACCAAGCACGGCAGTGCCGGACGGATGTCTTTTGGAGACAATTTGCATAGTTCTTGTATATCGACGTTGAGCAGTGCTTGAAACACTTTGGGCGACACGTTTAAATTCGCCGTCATTCCGGGATTATTATTTTTTTCGCATGGAATAAGGCATAGATGGTTTTAAATTTTCATCAAATAGGTAGGTACGTATATTTAAAATATTGTTTGGAAAAGTAATATTACTATAATCAATAGTGGACAAATTTTTAATCTACACGCATTGATTAAATATACAATATTTAATATTATATAATCAATGCTCCAAGTCAATACAGAAAATTATCAAAACAACGTTTTTAAATATTATGATAAGCTGATAGTGCGTTTGTCGCTCGTTGAGAAAATGTTTGTAGTTTATTTTGTAAAAATGTTATTGTATTTTGCTACTGCAAACGCACAATTTTGGCTTTATTATAGGTATTCCATCAAAAAATAAATATATATATATATATATATATTAATATTATATAAATATTAATTAATACATTACAGCAGCATGGAATCTATGGAATTACAGAACATTAAAATGAGAACATTTTTGTGAAAATGCGATGGTCAGAATCATATGGAATTATCAAATTTGGTATTATTATAATTTATTGAAAGTAAATAATTACATCCACAAATTACTCAATAGAGAATGCATACGATTTTATAGATAAAACTAATAAAGTTAGGTAATATTGTACCGGGATGCAAAATGATTTCATTAGACGTAAAGAACCTTTATACTTCTATCCCAAAACTCAAAGCATTAAAAGAACAGGTAGGTACCTACTCAAGACAAACTTGCATAGATAATAGTAGCATTAATAATAAAGAAATTGATGAAATTATTCATTCCGTTAATATTATAATTACCTAATAAAAATTATTTCGAATACCTATAATAAAAATGTATATTCCCAAAATGATGGTTAATGATGGTATACTTTCTGAATTATACGTGAAAAATTATGAATCAATTTGCATTTTAAACCATAAATTAGGTATATAAACAATACATAAAACCTTATTTCAGATATGTTGATGACATTTTTATTCCATTCAAATAGGTGGGTACAAATAGACAGGCAGAAATCATGGTTAACAATTTAAATAAAATTCAAAAAAAAATCCAATTTACACTTGAAACACAACTACCTAATAATAAATGTAATTTCAATATATATAGAAAATCTGCTCAAACTGACACGATAATTCTAAATGATTCTAACCATCCATTTTCACAAAATGTTCTTATTTTATTCTATAGATTTGAGCGTGTTACCCTAAACAAATCTAACTATGAAATTGAATATTATGTAAATATAATTTGTGACATAGGACTGAAAAAAATAATTTGACATAAACACGATCGAGAAAATTAAAGTAAAATTACATGAGCCTATTAATATACTACACAGTAATCATTCAATTACCTAATTATTGTTCTATGAAAATACTATAACTTTTTATCAGGTAAATTTTCTAATATTTTAAATAACAATAGTAATTATGTAAAAATGTCTTTTAAAACTAATAGTAATTCAATTAAAACCATTAATAATAAATCCAAAAAATTAATAGGTAACAGGTACATTTTCTATCAATTATGATAATTATGACGTTTAAAAGCTTACATGCATGTAGCTACAATAAATGTTACATCGGAAAAACTAGTAGAAATTTCAAAATTCGATACAAAGGTCACATTTCAGAACAAAAATTATAAAAATCTTCTCCTAAATCTAATTTTGTTAAGCACGTCCTAGAATGTAATCATAGTATACATACCTATACCTACATTTCAATATAAAAAAATATATTTAATAATATTAGATATATAATCAAAAAAATATGTACGTAAATTCAGTAGGTATTATATTAGAATTACCTACTCATTTTAAGTAAAAACATTATGTTTTAAATATTTTAATAATGTTTTATACAAACAGATTTTAAAAATAATGATATTTACCAATATACATAGACACATAATTTTCTATACCTACTATACGTCCAGTTTTTGAGGATCGCGCCCCGTCGATCCGGCAAACTTTAAACAGGACGTTTGCTTTTTGTTTCACTTTTGGAAATGGGGTCCGTTTAAAAAAAAAAAAAAATTGGTAGAAAATTGACGAATAACGATTTTTTACCATTTTCAAACTGATTTATGAAAACGTTGGTAGAAAATTATTACGATACCTATTCGCTTTTTTATTGTTATCCCGTTTTTTAATTTTTAAAATATGGCCACCCTACTATATACACTCACGAAATAGAAATTTTATACTTGTACAGTTGTACCTCATTGTCATTAAAAAATAGCTATAAGTGGAAAAAACTATGTAAGGGTATAACTATTACTTAAGTTAGAAGTTTTATTGCATAATATATCTAATAGGCAAAGGAAGATTAAAGTTATAATATAATCTAACCTAGGTATATAAATTGAATTTTAATAATTTTCTCAATCATCTTTTAAAAATATTAACGACATTTAATATTCGTATAGGTAATAATCATAATCAAATAACCAAAAAATAAAATAATTTGTATTTACATTATATAAACAAGCAAGAATATATATATATGTATATATATAATATATGTAATATATTTATGTTCAAATAAACGACTAAACCAACCAAAAAAAATTTTTGTTTGTTTTGCGTAAACATGTTTTTTTTTTTAAATTATCGTGATTACACAACCTAAAAAAAATGCTACTAACACAGGATTATTTTTAAATTGTTAGATTTTCATTTTTCCTAAAGTGTCTTATGCAAAACTCCTTAATATCTCCTGGCGTATGCTGTATTTTTAATATTTATTTTAAATAAGTATAAAATAAATGATGCCAAGATCTTTGATAATGGAGATGCGGTTGACTACAGAGTCTTCAAGAAAGTAGGTGTGAGAGATGGAAGAAAGTTTGCGAGTAAAGGACATAGCGTGACATTTGCTGGTATTAAGAGTAAGGTTCAGCTGGTTAGCCCAGTCAGAGAAGGTGTCGAGATCTGATTGAAGGAGCAGGCAGTCAGAAGAAGAGTTAACTTTGAGGAATAGTTTGATGTCGTCAGCGAATAGAAGTACTTTAGAATATAAGAGAAAATCGGGAAGTGAGTTAGAGAGGATGAATAGTAAAGGGCTGAGATGGCCACCTATTGAGGAATGCCAGAAGGTATGATAGAAAGATCAGAAAGCACTCCATTGATGGAAACAAATTGCCTTCTGTAGTCCGGATAAGACGATAGCCAAGAGAGAAGTGGATTGACAAAACCAAGATTATCTAAGATTCTAATGAGAGTACCGTGGTCAACCGTACCAAAGGCCTTTTTGAAGTTGGTAAATAGGTATCACATCTACTTGAGAGCCGGTTTCAAGACTATCTAGGATGTAAGTAGAGAGGTCTAAACTGCTTGTACGAAAGCCATGTTGGCTATCACTAAGAATGTGATTAGTGCTTCTTTTGATGGAGGAAAAAATTAGGGATTCAAAAAGTTTAGCTATATGAGGGAGAATGGATATCGGTCTGTAGTTACAAATATCAGATGGGTCATCAGATTTAAAGATAGGGGTTATGGAGAAAGTTTTCCAGACAATGGGAAAAACTCCTTCGTTTAGGGAGCGTTGAAAGGGGAAAAAAGAGGATGGGCTAAGGAATTACGACACATAATATAGGTATATAGTAAACGGGTAGAAATATTATCGGAGCCATTAGAATAGTTGTTTTTAACGTTTCTAGAGCGGAGAGGACATCGGAGAATGAAAAAGAACAGTTCGATGGAAGATTGTATTGGTCATTTTTGGTTGATTTAGGAATAGTATTAGGAGTTGAAGAGGCATTTTGGGGTTTAAAAACTGAAGAAAAGAATTTTGAAAAGAGATTGGAGTTATTTAAGGGAGAGCTTGATAGGTAGGTACCTCATCAAAGAGACGCACAGATATTTGTTCAGATATCCCTGAAAAACAACAATTTTACTAGGATTAAAAGAAAAAACGATATAATTTACATGTCATACTAAACATGATATCATAATATGAGAGACCATACCTTAGTTTCCATCCTATATATCAAGGACTGAAAGTAACTAGAGGGCCAAATTTTGAAACTGATTGAAAATGATTGCGGGTCAGATATAAAGTTGTATTTTTTTATTATTATATGAAACAAATTCGTTAATATATATTTTATATGTCTATGATGAGAACTAATATCTAAGTTTAATATACCATATGTTTTATTATTGAAAATTTCTCCAAGATACAATTTACCTAGCTACTTTTACCATATTTGAAGTAAATTGTAGTATAATTTTCGATGATAAAAATGTCGAAAGACAGTCCGGGCTGGATAAAAAGGGACGGCGGGTCGGATATGGCCTGCGGGACACCAGTTTCCCATCCTTGTTATATATATATATATTTATAAATATATAGACGTAGATATTAACATGTTTTAAAAATATAAATTTACGTTTTAAAATTGGACGGCCGTGAACATTAGATATGGTGGTGTGGCAGATCGCTTTCTACGAGTATAAATATCTATATTAGGTGGTAATAGGAAAAAAAAGTCATAGAAAAAGAAAGTCAAGGAAGACAAACACAAATTGTTTTAAAATAGGTACTTTACAGAAATACTATGAAAAATTACATATTTCTAGAAAAGGAAAAAAGCTAGTACAGTTATGAAAGCATTATATACTCAAAAATGATACACGTCACATGTTTGGCTCGTGGAATGCGTAGAATAGCAGAAAAAATACGTAGTCTCTCCAACGGTGGGATAAATAAATTAATATCGAGGGTAAAACAATTAGTGTTTTTAAAAGCACCGTCTCGTACTATATTATTTAAAACTGAAGCTCCTGGAATTCCACTTCCATCGGAGCCCATATAGGTACCTATACTAACAATAACTAACTATTGTAATTATTAAATTAAAGGATTCAAAAAAATATTGTCTATAATGTATTTTTAACGTTTCCAAGTGCTGTTTTAATTATTTAATAATTATATACAAATTTCTAAATACATTTTTGTTTTCATTTCCGAATTTCCAATTTTACAGTAATAGATATTTTCAAGTAGGTATAATAAAGAATAAAATCATTATAATAATAGTAAAAATGATAACAGTTTGGCATAAATTAATACCTACCTAACAATCGGCCGATCAATAGGGGTGTCAGATGTCCGTTCTGTGGCGTCTATAGGGTTTCTTATATCGCTGACGGTTATGATTTTGTGCGTTTCAGATTCTAACTATACCTACTGTAGATAGTAGGTGCCTATAAATAAAACGAATACGATTTTCAAATTATTGTCAAATCGAAGGCGGTTTGGTTATTTTGCGATAACTGATAATCATTAAGTTATTTCACATTTTTACATTGCGGCAGCAGACACGTGGGCACCTAAATGAACTGAGATGGTCGCCGCCGGCAAAACAGATCTATCTATTTTGTCATGGTCGCCGCTACAGCAGGCTGCAGAAGGCTCGCGACTGTTATTATTTACTTGGATTTTACTTTGGCTAACAACCAAGTTTGTAATGAATTGTACGCGTTTGTTATTATTCAATACCTATCTGTTATTGCGCATGATTATTGTATAATATGTTGAATTTTTGCATACACTTTATAATATCATTATAAATAACATGTAAAAGGATATCACTTGAGCTTCAAAAGGTTATTCGAGATCAAAGGTCACGAAAATAGCATTTTCACACATCTACCTATATTATCTAACTTTTTATTTGTCGTAAAAAAAAAAAATTTTTATACGAAATCGGTAGTGGAGATAATTATCTAGAAAAAAGGTAATGGGAATTTTTCGTGTTCTAGTGACTGTTCTCCCGGTAAGTATATTATACAACTTGCCAAATGTCCATTTTTTTTAAAAAAAAAGTTCAAGAATAAAAATTGTAAAAGAAATAATTTTCTATACAACGGTGTATTTTTTTTTTTGTGCAGGAATAACCATTTCAACTGTTATAGGTACGGCTTTTAATATATCAACCTATAAAAATATAGGTACATATAATACATTAATATTTCCCTAAAATACCTAGTGCAGTGTGGAAGGGGTGGTAAAAAAAAAAAAATCAAGGGTAATATCCTAATATACAAATAAAAAAAAATCCCGTCTTGCCTCATTTTAAATGTAATATAAAAAAAAAACGAGTCGTTTAAAAGTACTGGAATGATACTGCGATACAAACCGAATGAATGAACATACAAAATAATTTTTGATAAAATAAAATAAGATTTTCTAGCAAGTATAATTAATATTTATAATCATGGCGGTGGTCAGATTATTACCTAGGTAATATTATATTTGTCCGCCTCGTATCTTGGTGGTTACCCGTGATCCCGGGAAATAAAAGTAAATTGCCTTAAAAAGTAGGTATATTTAATCTATGTTAACAATCGAAATTTATTTATACAAAACATAATATTGTACAGGCATACGGTATTATTATATTTTCGATGGATCGGGGGATAAAGATTCGACAATTTTTCTAAAATAATATCGACATTATATATGAATAATACCTACCTACATTAAATAATATTGAAATTTTTCCATGGCTTACTAAATACATATTTATAATTTAAAATATTATTATCTGAAGTCTTTAAATAAATTGTAATGGTAATTTTCCGACTGCATGCCGATAAATCTAATACGCATTTATTAAATAAGCAAAAATTACCAACCAATTAATTTTTAGACTTAATAAACAAAAAGTTTTCCGACTATGTTGACTTATTTTCTGAGTGAGGGATCTTCACAACCCTTTTTTCCCTTCAACCCGGGTCGTAATTATCAACACTCGCCAGATGGCGATACTTTAGTAACTCATAAACTATTTTTATACAATATATTAGTATTATGATAACGTTCCACTGTTACCAATGAAGACAACGAACACTCGACTAAACCATGTTCCAGAGTTAAATTCATTAGCGAACCACAAATTGTTGTATTTGTTTTTGCGCTGTGCTGTCAATTTTTAATTGTATTTTTACGTTGTATATTTTTAATATTAAAAAAAAAATAAAAATACATCAATTCCAATAAATATTAACAATGTTGATAATGAAGAAATTGTACAACGTAGACTGTAGAGCATTTTTTTTTTTTTAAATATCTGAAATTAATTAGAATATTTTGAAGTGTACATTTTTGTCTATTTCATCATATAATACACAATGAAAATAATAATATAGGTAATAGTCAAATGGAAATAAATCAATTATTCATAATATATTTATTTAGTGTCGATAAAAATTATAAATTGTAAGACAAAATCATTCAAACTTTAAACTCCCTAAATCCCAAAGATTGGTCATGCAGCAAATGTAATTTATATATTCATAAATAAAATTTAAATAAAATACAAAATATTTTACAAAAAGGTCTCAGAGAAGTACTTGTAATAAACACAATGTTGTATTACATGCATACAGACAAATCAAGCCATGTTAGACAAACAATCCTGTTGTTCTAATTAGAAGGAGGAGGTGGCGGCGGAGGAGGTGGAACAGCTAAAAGCGTCTGTAAATCAGGAGGTGGCATCATCATTGATGGAGGTGCCATGGCCGGTGGAACTTTGGCTTGCTGCTGTTGCTGGCTTGGCCATGGCTGAGTAGGCGGTGGCCACATACCCGACACCGTAGTAGGAGCAGGGGGAGCAGGTGGTGGACCCTGCTGCCATGGCGGTGGCATAGATGTTGGTTGGTTTGGTGGTGGTGGAGGTGGAGGCATAGCCCATGGCATTTGTTGTTGGTAATTTTGATTAGCTGGTGGTGGAGGTGGCGGAATGTTTGAATACTGTTGATTTGACGGTGGGGGCATTTGCCAGGGCGGTGGCACATTTATTCCAGGAGGTGGCATCACTCCTCCATTCATTGGTTGATTAGACCAGGGTGGCGGGGGTAATGAATTTGGTATTGAGTGAGGAGGTGGTATAGACATTAGTGGTTTTAAAGGTTGAGGTTTATTAAATAAGCCTCCATTACTATTTCCAACAGAAGGACGCATGGAATTATCGTCATTGTGTTTTGGAGGTGGTGGACCTTCACCAAGTTCGGCCATAAGTGACATATACTCTTCATCAATTTTATTCTTATCCTGACTAACTGGAAAACTAGCACCCCCCGTGTTTTTCATTCTACAATCCTTTGCAATATGCCCAGCACCACCACATTGAGTACATAATATACTGTTAGTGACGTTTGGTTTATCTTGACACTGAAAAAATTAAAATTAAATTTTTTTATTATTGTTGATATTATAAGAATTTTTAAAAGTTAACACATTTTAGTATTAGTACTATTAGTATTATACTAGTATTATTTAGTATTAGAATCCTCTTTCCAACAGCTAATAAAAACAAAACCACACACCACATGTATTTTTTTAGTTGTGTTTGTCTACAAACTCAAATGTAATATACTTAATATAATTTATATTCATGATCTAATAATAGAATATTAGATTATCTACTTCTATTATGTGAACTATATAATATAATATATACTGCATTTAAATATTTGATTAGGCAGTTGATAAATCATCAATGACTAGTATAGCATGATAAAAAGCTTTTACCTAGTTGGTAAATACCATAAAGTAAGAATAAGAGTATTTAAGTAAATACATAAATTATAATTATAAGTATACAAATTTATATATAATATAACAAGTGTATGATGGTGCTACTAAAAATTATCATTTAAAAATAAACTCAATAAGAAAGCAGGAGTTTATGATAGAAGACAAATATCTAGCAATTGTAAATAATTAATCAATCAATTTATAATATTGTATAATATATCAAATTTGTATTCTACACTTTTACTGTATTTATTTATTTTATTTTGTAATGCCTAAGCAGGCAATATTTCAAATACAATTTAGGTAGAATACATAAGTTATAAACAATATTATAAATTAAATTCAATATAAAATTATAACAATAATTAGAATTTCAAGTATTTATCTTATTCCTAAAAAGTGGTGAGGAGTAAACTCATCAAGACATCTTAGCATCCTGTGTAGAGGATGATTTTGACCATATGAGGTGTGATGATATGGAAGTTTGAAAAAGGAATGGTTTCTAGTGTTGTGGGTGGGAACTCAGAAGGGTATTTTAGATAGGAGGTCAAGTGAATCAATGGAGCCATTAAGAGATTTTATAAAATAATTGTCGGTGTCAATTCGACGAGAGGCTAAGGTTGGAAGTTATAGGGCGGAACGAATAGGAGAGTAATTGTGTTGAGGATGATCAATTTTTAGGAGGAAAGCAACATAAGATAAAAATCGGTCTTGGACTCTTTCTATTCGGTGCTTATCACGGGCTAGATAGGGTATTTTATGAAAGATAGTATGAAAACCAGCAATTTCAAAACTAAAACTCCTGATAACCCTCAAAATAATTTAATCTAAATCTCAATATTTATATATCATGTAAACATACTTAGGTATAATGTTTTCATAATCACTATCAAAATATAGAATTTTAACCCTTTTATACTTCTAAAATAATTTCAAAAATCAGATATGACTGGTTTCAATAGAGGCTTCATCATAATATATTATTAATTGTTATCTACAATAATTGTCTAAGTCCCGGATTTTCAATTTAATTTATTCGCTGAATAAAAGTGGAAAAATGGACAATTATTTGTTTTTCAATGTCAAGATAACTTTTATTTGGTACTATTTGTACCTATCCATGTGTTCCTAAATTCATCAGATTTGATTGTTTCTAATTACAGAAGATGGCCAATCTGCTGGAGGGGTGGTAATCAAACGGATTGCCTTATCTAGAAACGAACATTATAAGGCTGGTAGAATATAAAATCAGATGGAATTGATAAAAACCATTCGTGCCAATAGTTACTGATATAAATAATGATGATTTAAATTAAATTCTACTGTTTTAACTTTCTTCTATAGGTACTCTAATTTGTATTATTTATTATTTTAATTTATGAAAATGGAAATTACATTTATGCATGAAAATTGTGTCTATATTATACATAATATAGACGTAGAGACAAAATGGACATCATTTGTTAATAGTTTGTATACATTTTTGTAAAAAGTATAAGTATGTAATATGTGTTTTTATATTTTTTGAGAGTAGTCTAAGAGCTTTTTCTTTTTATCTAAAGATTTTTTTATATTTTGTAAGTGATTTAAACTAAATAATAAAACTTATTCATTATACCTAATGTTAGAATTGAATTTTACCAAATACAAAAAAAGTAAAACTAAAAAACTACACACTCACAACAACAAAATTAACTCTTACTTTATTTTAAACAATTAAATATCAATAAACCACATACCACTGAATATTATAATAGGTATAATAAAATATAAATATAATAATAATTAGCCTAATGCCCTAATATAATAATCCTAATGCCACAGATATAATTTATAATATTTATTATATATATCTGTGCCTAATGCTTTATGATAATAATTGATAAGATAAAGATAAAGATAATTATTGTGGTTCATTGTGATTACAAAATATTAACTGACATATTCCAGCGCATTATTAAAAAGACGTTCCTAAATTCTCATCAATGCGCTACATTAGTGGATGTATTTAAGAACACACGGTAGGTATTTTGAATAAAATTTATTTGACAAATAATTGCTGATAATATACTCAGGTTTCTTATCAGTGTTATCACTGAAGTAAATAACATCATCCAATGTAGATCGAATAAACCTGTGCAACTTGATCTACCACTATTTAACAAATAACTTTTGCATTGAAAAACACATCACTTTATTTCCTGAATAAATATATTTGACGAATAGGCGAACGATTGAAAAACTGGAGCTAAGTTGTATAGATATAACAGTTATCTACTCAGTATGGTGAGGTACACCATTTACACTACCCACTCATTGCTGTTTTTAAACTTTATAAAGTATAAAATAATGTTCTTGTTTTAAGATTTTTAACTGAATAGTATTTTATTTTTAAATTTTTGGTTATTACAAATAAATTATTTACTTTTAAACTGAATAGAGTAGGTATATAGTTTTTTTAATTATTATAACTTTTACTCACCATCCATGATTTATGATCAGCAGCACCACAATTAGAACACCTTGGTCCATCATTTTCTCGAAGTGTACCATTCAAAAGTGCAAGTTCTCTAAGTTGCATTCGCCGAAGGTCATTTTGACCCTCTGGAACTTCTACACCTTGTTTTATAATTTCTTTGATCTATACATTATATATTTAAGACACATATACAATATACATTAATATACTAGTATAGTTTAATAATAGATTTAATGAAACATACTTTGTTTACAGCTTTCTGAACATATTCAGGATTATTACCAGTTACATAAGCATGAAGTGGTTCATCTTCTCCTGGTAATGGTTGTCCATCTTTACGAGCAACTTTTCCTTCTTTTACTGAACCCTTCCCACGTATAATAATCTTAGCACCAGTTTCCTTCTCCATTGCTATAAAATACAAAAATATTAAATAAGATGTTAAAAATATTTAATTATTTCGAACCAACATTTCAATGTATTTCCACGGGGTCCTATCAAAAGACCAACAAAATTGATGTCAGGATGTTCATCTTGAGGTATCATTACTTTGTCACTAACACGAATAACTGGAGGTCTGGAATTTATATTTATTTGATTAAAAAAATATTTTCATTACATTAATAATTGTTTAATATACTTGTAATCAGCAGGTGGCTTAAATGTAGGATTCACTGTTGCCATGCGTTGAATAAGTCTATGACGTTCTTCTTCTAACTTTTTACGAGTTCGATATTCTCTAGTATTCATTCGCTTACCATCACTGCTATAAATCGGTTCGGGTGAAGGTGATCTGAAACAATATTGGTGATGCTTTCTTGGTATCTAATAATTTAGCCCTAAATTTATGGTTTCTTATTAAAAGAAAATTATTTAAGGTCATGTGGACATTATAATACATAAATTTTATGAATTGAATAACCAACATATTTTAATTTATAGATATGTATGAATTTTTTATTAATTAACATCCACTGAAAAAACATGAGCCACTTCAAAAATTTAAAAATAAATGCTAAACAAAAAAATAATGAAAATTTTAATTAATCTTAAAATTATACATATTTTAATTCAGCCTGTTTAGGAAAAATTAATTCATCATCTAACAAAATTATTAATTAATGAAATATTATTAATTTAGTTATTTTAATGTTGATAAGTAAGAAGGTTCCACAAAATATGTCTATTAAAATTATTATTTTTCAAAATTATTTGAAAACCAATAATCTAAATATGATATTAAAAAAATAATCGATTTAATTTTAGATATAATGTTTTAACTGTAGTATTTTTATTATGTTAGTAGTCAAGCAGTGGAACCTTCCGAAATTTGATTTTTGAATCTAATTTTAAAATATTGCCTCTAACAATTCTTTACTGAAAACAAAAAATAGTATTATAAATGTCAATATTATGATTAGACCAAACCGTATAACGTATTGAAAGTAGTAGCGCTAAATAATAGTTGATGGATTTCCAAATCAGTCAAACCTTTCTTCAGGATTAGATGGAATGCCCAGCTCTCCTGTCCTCAGCTTGCGTCCAATTTCTTCAATTTGTAATTGTACTGAAATGTAAACGGGTTAGAAAAGGGCAAAAACGCCCAGAAATTAGTACATACCGATTATCAATACTCACATAAAATATTTTATAATATTATTATCAGTATTTATATTTGATTATACCAATAATTTTATATTTTTTTTATTTAATTTTTGTAATTGCTTAATGGTACTAATATTTGTAACTTTTAAAATTATCAAACATTTACATTGTTATAGTTTTAAATATTAATTTATATCCATTGATTGGATTTAGAATAATCGGTTCCCATGCAATATAACATGAACAGACAATTATTGATTATTGATCATTTTGAATCTAGACAAAAAATTGCTCCCCAAAAATAATTATACAAATAATTAAATTTAAATAAATTATAATCAAAATTAAACTAATTCTATTTGAAAATTTTATTATAAATAAACTTTAAAAAAAAAAATTGTATAAATAATTATAATACAATGCATAGGAACTTATCTACGTAATGTTTGATAATAAATAAATCTATACAAATACTTAATTAAAAATGTCTTATTTTGAAAAATGTGTATTGAATGATTTATTTGGTACCTATTTTAGATCAATTTTATCTACAAAATTATCTCATTTATCGCCAATTGATGGATTACCCCATTGATTATTTAATATGTCATGCAAAAGTTGCAAATAATTTTTCATATTTTATTACAGTAAAAAATATTTATGAATTACTTTAGTATTCAAGTTTTGAGAAAATGAATTAAAAAAAAAAAAGACATAAATAAATCAAATATTTCGAAGAAAAAAAAAATAGAAACTACATAATAAGTAAGTAATTGTACTTAATAACAAAGTTTTATAATAAAATAAAATATTTTTATTCCTCATTACTA
Source organism: Pemphigus obesinymphae (assembly GCA_025469235.1). Classification (NCBI taxonomy): domain Eukaryota; kingdom Metazoa; phylum Arthropoda; class Insecta; order Hemiptera; family Aphididae; genus Pemphigus; species Pemphigus obesinymphae. The sequence continues at coordinate 22,846 of JAIPRL010003581.1, forward strand.
TTAGTTTAACTATAATAATGCAAATTTTAGTTTAGATATTAAATATACTAAAAGAATGAATGAGGGATACATTTTTCTTACAGAGATATATCTGATACTAAAGCTTAGGGTTATTATGAGAATATTTGTTTCTGGAACATGCAAGTCATTATGAACTACCATGCCCAAATATAAAATAATAATTTCAAAACATTTAAGTTACTTATATTATTACCTAAACCCAAAAATATACAAATCCTTTCATATTCTTGTACATCAGGTTAAGCAGATAGTAGTCAGTATGCTGTAAAGAAAAAAAAAATGAATTCTATTCCATAGTACAAGTAGGTACATAGTTATTGAATGTACATAAATCGAGCATGCTACTCTACATATTTTTAATTTCTCGATACCTTAAAAGAAGTACAAAAAACTGAATATATTATTAGGCTTATTTAAATATATTTTATAATTATATATGGTTATAAATGAATATCATACTTTAGTTTTAAGCTTAATTCATACACTAGACTAGAGCTACATTGTAACTTATAAACAAAGCAAATAATAATAATTTGGTAATATATTAATGCCATATGTTTAAATCATTAGGTATTTTGGTAGATATTCATAATATTTCTCAGCTAAATATTTCGCTAAAAAACAAAAAAATAATCCTCATATTACAAAAACACAATATAAAAAAATATTAATTCTCCGACAAGTTGGGTAGGTACACATTTCTCATTTGCCCATACATACCCGGAAGACCAATATGGTATATATTTTAAACATTTGCTGTGACATAATGCTTAAAAATTACAACATAATCGACTAGAATAATGTCGTTATGTCTGCCTATTTATTTTGTTTGAAAATCATTAATTCAACGTCATACACACGTAGGTAATATGAAGTTAACAGGTATGACACATTTGATCAATTTATGACGACTTTTATTATCGAACATAAAAATCTTTCAACTTACAAATATAAGCCTCCTCTTGTTCCTTAGTGAGGTTGTGAGGCAAGACGGTCGGCATACCGGGTATAAACGTCTTCTCCAAGTCGCTTCCACCCCATCGGGACTTCTTCTTCCGCTTGCGATCGTTAGCGTCGGAAGCTAGAACGTACATAACCCAATTATCGAAACGAAAATATATTTCTTTTGCCATTAAACACAGTTGATGACACTTACAGGACGATTCGCGTTTACTCGAGCTGTCGCCGTTCTGTGGTTGAACAAACATGTTCATATAGTTATTGACGCCCATGTTGGAGCTCATTTCAACAATCGTCCCGGAGAGTTTGTCGGTTGTGCCGAATTCGAGCTTGAAATAAAAAAAGTGTGAAGTGTTCGCACACGATACAAAGTCGAAAACCGTTTACAGACGCAATTTAATTTCGGTAAACGTTTATCGTTATACATATATCTAATAAGCTATTTATTATCATGTACAGCAACACAAAGAACACGAAAAGAATAACAACAATATTTTACGAAACAGAAAGTTCGAAACTTTATAACAAATGAAGATCCTGAATTAATCCAATCCAATTCCAATATTTCTAATTGTCGACCTTTGGACTTTGGTTGATAGTCAGGTATTGTTCATGTTTGTTGACGCCTCTGTGACCAGAAGAGCCATTTTCGTTGTATTTTTATTCCATGACATAACCTAAATTCGTACTTATCACCGTACTTATCACACGGCTCGTCGACGATGGGCGAAGTGGAAATAGTGGAATGTGTTTGAATTTCAGTCACATGCGGTCGGTCGTGTGTTCAAAAATATTTTCTTTTATTTAGGTCTAGGTATTTTTGTTTTTTCAATTTTCATTCCGTTTTCGAATTGACAGTCGGGCTCGAAAATGTCGTTTTTTATACGGAAAAGTGTTACTAAACGCAAGAAACCCCCGGTACGCTTCACCAACAACAATATCAAGAAGAAAAAGACGCACAATCACGTCGATGATGACGAAATATCGTCTGATTCCAGCGAGTCCGACCGCGATAACGACGTACCGTATTCGTCTGAATCGGACGGCGAGAAATATGTGACAGCGGCTGAAAAAAAAGTGCAACTTGCTAAGAAGTATTTGAGCGAGATCGAGGAGGAAGAACGCCGGCGGTTAGAAGACGATGCCGACGACGACGAACGAGTGAACAAAAGCGTTTTGAAACGTTTAAAAGATGACGTACTCGATCAAAAAGGAAAGTTGAAAACGAAATTGGCGGACGGTCTATCGTTACCGACCGACATTGTAGAGTTGAGGAATAGAAATCATGCCAAAGCCATTACGTGCATTGTAGTGTCGCCCGACGACAAGTATGCATACTCGGCTTCAAAGGATTCTACAATCGTACAATGGGACCTGCAGGCCTGTAAAGTGCACAAGTGTTTGATTTATAATCGCAAAAAACCACAAAAAAATCTAACGCATCACAATTATCCTGTTTTATCACTGGCGGTATCCGATCACTATTTAGTTTCCGGAGACAATTCTGGTCATATTGTAGTTCGAAATCCTATCACGTTAGAATATATTGGATCTCTGACGGGACACAAGGACGGTGTAACCGGTTTAACAATCTGTAACGAATCAAATCAACTATTTAGTTGTTCAAAAGATAAAAGCGTTAAAGTTTGGAATCTCGTTGACTTATGTTACATAGAAACACTTTTTGGCCACCAGAACGAGGTCACTTGCATTGACATCTTACAAAAAGACCGCATAGTAACTGCTGGAGGTATGGAAAACATAGCTAGAGTGTGGAAGATACAAGAAGAAACACAATTAATATTCAATGGAACAGGTGGTTCGATGGATACTATAAAAAAAATTGATGGTGCTCATTTTGTCTCTGGTGGTGATAGTGGAAGTGTTAGTATTTGGGGAACGCTAAAAAAAAAACCATTATGCAACGTTAACAATGCTCACGGAATTAATAATGACAATGATCAACCTCACTGGATATCTGCAGTTGGAGCTCTAGCAAATTCAGACCTAGTCGTTTCCGGAAGTTGTGACGGAACCCTTAAATTTTGGAGGTGTACAAACAACTTTAAGTCATTAATACCATTATTTAACCTACCCATTAAAGGTTTTATTAATGGTCTTGTGTTTACCAATGATGGCAGTAGATTAATTGTAGCCATTGGCACTGAACATAGATTTGGAAGATGGCACAATGTGACCGGTATTAAAAACACTTTACATGTAATTAAATTGAACTTTATTAAAAATTAAATTTTACAGAACTTATTTTTTGTTACTTTATTATTAAAATAATTATGTGAAATGTACAATTTTATAAAACTCTACTCTTGGAGAGTTGTTGCAGTTGTCCATATACTTTGGAAGGTGGAGATCCAAGAATAAGGTTACAAATAGCTCTCATGGCTACTTGAATATTTTGAAAAGATCCTAATATATGAATTTTTGAATCTGCTAACACAACTCTAGTTTTCGTAACATTTTCAATTGTAAACTTCGTCCGCCCTCCTTTTCCAGCTAAACGTCCGATTGCACGTGACAAATGATCACCTTTTAATGTCTTTACATCTTTTACCTAAATAAATAACATTACATTATAAATATAACAATATATCTAATGGGTAAATATAATCAAATATTTTTATAGTCAAGATAGAACGTCTGTAAAATAAAATTTAAATTTAAATAAATTATACTTAATTGTCATTGTTACAAATTGTTGAAGTACCTACTGTTCTTCCCAATATCTATTCAATATATTTAGTTTTGAATAAAAAAACTAGTAGGTAAGTAAAATTACACAACCAAGTTTACAGGTATGGTTACTTATTAATTTTATAACAATAAATGATTTTACTAGATTATTGACTTTTTTAATTATTGATTAAGCTTTTGGAGAGATTTTAGTGTGTGCATTATTAAAGGTACAGACATGTATTAAGGATCGAGTATAAGAGTGATGAGTGTGATTTTAAAGTAGGAGTATACTGGTGTTTAGCTTTGCGTTCATACTTAATATGATAATGAATGAAATCGCAAAGAACATTCAGGGTGAGTAGTAATTATTATTTGTACTTAAATAAAGTATATATAAACTATATTATTAGGTGCCTATTTATCTATTATAATTTATAAGTATTTACTATATTATCAAACCGGACTACATGTGGACTCAGACGGGTAGTAAAAATACTTTCTAAATACTTGTTTTTGAAAGTATTTTATTCTTAAATTTCTTATTTATTAAAAAAAACCCTTTTAAGGTTCCAATGATATATTTAAAACAAATGCATAAGTATGTTTTCGTTGGACTCAAATGTAAATTGTTTTCTCAGAATCTAAAATAATTATAACCCCCTCAAACACGTATTCATAGTTAAATCAAATAATAATTATTACTGAATATTTTTATTATTGAAATTTAGTACATTTAGATATAAAAAAGTATTCTAAAAATATTTGGAATACTGTTTATAGTATATGAAAATATTGACGTTCATGTGTTCACATTCATATTTTGTGAACAGCACTTATTTATGTCAAATAGAATGTAAACGTGAATGGCATTTATATTTTTAAGGAATTTGAACGATTATCCAGCTGTTCAAATTTCATATAAACTCTATTAAATATAAAATATTATACTCAAAAATCCAATTCCACAGGCACACCATAAAATGAAAATGGTAGTTTCTTGGCAAATATAAAAGAAAAATGTATACCTATTTTGTAAACAATTAATTAAAATGAACGTGTTTGTTTTTTTTTTAAAGAATGTGAATGTGGACGAGTTCAGTTTTTACATATTGAATGTGAATGAATTACATTTTTAAGTGAATGGAACATGAAACATGAACACTGACTATGAAGTATTTTAAATACTTCTTGAATACCATTAATCATAAAGTATTTTATCCAAGTTTGTGGATAAGTATCACGAGAAAAAGTTTAAATTATTGTACATATAAGTGTTCATATCCATAATGCCGAAATTAGTATTTTATATCTGAATTACTCAGCTTCACCTATGAAACCCACTTCCCCCCTTAAAAATCAAATTTTAAAATATCCTTTCTTAGCAGTAAGGAATATTATCTGAAAATTTCAGCTTTCTATGACCAGTAGTTAAACTGGAGACATGAACATAGAAGTATATATATACATGTAAAAATTAGACCAGCCACAACATGCACTTTTTTAATATATTTAAATAAATATACCTACCTACTTAAATTTAAAAATTAAAATACATTTATGTGCTTAACAAATATTAAAAAAAAAAAATGCTTTCTTTAAGTAGGTATAGAACTTTTATCATAGGTTGTAAAATTTATAAACAAATTCAATTTTAATTAGTATTTTTCTTTCTGCATAGGTGGGTAACTACTGGGGATAATAACACAATTATTGACATTATATTTCATTTATATGTACCTATGACAAAAATGATACGTATTATGTATTAATAGGTACTGACTAAGTTTTGATGTGAATTACAAAAATATATTTTTATAATATTCTTACCTAAAATATGTGAAAACTTTCAAAAATTTAAAAGTCCATCAGAATATCAGTAAACTTTCTAAAAATACTAAAAAGGTACTTGTAAATTATAATATTTTACTCTACCCAATAGTTTTTTTGTCCATTTACCAGGAGGAAAAATAATTTTCCGACCACCGGAACCAATTATTTCCAAAATTGGACTACCTATTTGATGTATCATTGTTAAAAGGTGATCCTACAAAAAAGGCATACGTACTTCGAACGATTCAACAAACAAATTGTCGAGTCTCATTAGCGCCAGCGCGTCTTCGACTTCGAAACCGTAAACGAACGCTTTGACGAAATCGGCAGCTTTCTGTAAATGTTGTGAACCGATTGGATCGTCGGGAAGCGGATTTCTGATTTCTACATTTCTGGATTTAACGTTAAACCGGATGTCCAGCCTGAGGTGTTCCACGACGGGTGTGTAGATTTTTAGCCAATGTTCTTTGAGTGGCGTTAGACGGTGTGACGGTACGGTCACTTTTCGGATTTCACGATTGTCCGACGATGATTTCGTCGATTGAATCTTTCGCAGCGGTCTTTTGTTAATAGCCGACATGATGTGCAAGAATGACAGAAATAATAAGTATCAAATTCCCGAGTCCTGAGGAATCGGAGAAACAATAAGCGAAAAGTTAAAAATATATAAGCACCATAGAACACGTGATGAAAATGTCGATAAGAGGTAGAATATTATAATAGTTGATAACCATTGATAATAGTATTGTTACCGTTGTTTTCCGAGAACGGATTCGGTGGTCAGAGATAACGTTATCTACGTACAAACTATCAGTACAGAATTTGAGCCATCATTTATAATATATATAATTTATAATTTATGTGCTATCAGTACACACTACATGCGAGTGATCATGTGACCCGAAGTTCAAATTATTATGATAATTTTAAATTGTACTATAATAGTATAATAGCATTGATTAAATATTTACATCAATCAATAAATATATATACAATCAATGCTAATAGTCTAGGTATTAGGTCGTGTGTATTGCACCTATATAACAGTATAGATATCTAGTTGTTAATTATTATTTATTTCTTAAAAACATTTCTTTTTTTTTAATTTTAGTTTTGACTTTTGTTATTTAAAACTAATAATATACATAACGTTAAACATAATTATAAAATGTATACCGTTAATAAATATTCATTACTCAATGTGTCCAAGAAATTATGCAGCTGCTTTGAACGATATTCATCTCATTTTGTTTATCACCCGGAAAAAGTTTCAAATGAATTCGGTAAATAATTAAAGTTATCTAAAAATCTAAAATAATTTAGGTATCTACTTAATATTTTGCGTTTAATATTAATTTAATTTCAGGTAAAACTTCCAAAAAGAATATGTACCAGGCCATCAATAGCGCCATGGATTTAGCACTGAAAAATGATCCGGACAGTGGTAATTAATTATAAAATGAAATAGGTATTAGTTTAGTTGTTAAGAAAGTATTCATCTACTACTAGGGCTGTATTTAGAAAATTGCTATATATGGTCTAGCAATTGATTGAAAAGGTTTTCCGAAGCTTAGGGTTAAATCACTTTTAAAAAGTAAATGTTATTTTACTCAAAAATATAAAAGTAGATACCATAGTTAATCAATGTACCTACCTAATCTTAAGTGTTCTAAGAAAGGCAATCGCCATTTTAAAATTAAGCTGCCAGAGCAGTAATCCCTACTGCCCCCCTTAAATACGGCCCTGCCTGCCACTCTTTTTCTCAAATTTTTGGTCTTTTAATTGTTAATTATATAAGTACATATCTTGATACCTATTTTATAATATAGATATTTAATAAAAAAAAAAAAATCATTTCCATAAATATATATATATATATTATACATTCCATAGTACCTAAGATAGATATACTTAATATAAAATAATACATTTAAATACAAAATGGTTTGGTTAGTTATTTATTATAAATAAACTAGTTTTTATAAAATATAATGGAATCTTGTTTTTGTTAGGTAGGTACAAAAGAATAAAAGAAAATCATAATAAATTTTCATTAGTTAATTACCATAATGTTTCATTTAAGATAATTTAATATTTTATTATATATAGTGTTAGTAAATTTGAAAAAAATCATTGTTACTCGGGTACATACTATATATTTATATTGATATGTATTAAAATTCCAGTTGTATTTGGTGAAGATGTTGGATTTGGTGGTGTGTTTAGATGTACCAGTGGATTGCGTGACCGATATGGAGAAGATCGTGTTTTTAATACACCATTGTGTGAACAAGGTATTGTTGGTTTTGGAATTGGTCTTGCTGTAGCTGGGACTACGGCAATAGCAGAAATTCAATTTTCCGATTACATGTATCCTGCATTGGATCAAGTATTATAATTACTATCTATTCAAGCTATTTCCGAATCAAATTTTTATAAAAATGATTGGTTGAACAAAATAATTTTATAGCTAGTTAATGAAGCGGCTAAGTATCGTTATCGTTCTGGTAATTTATTTGATTGTGGTAAATTAACTGTGCGAACACCGTGTTCTGCTGTTGGCCATGGAGCTCTTTATCATTCTCAAAGTCCTGAAAGTTTTTATGCTCATTCACCAGGACTTAAAGTAATTATTGAAAATATTATTTATTGGTTAACATTTTATTAGTTCAATATTTTTAATATTTATGCAATAATAAATAATATCTGTGTCTGATACAAAATCAATTTTAATTAAATTTATTTGATCTATATTCTTATAGTACAGTGTACACTGTGCTTAGAAATTGTATTTTTTAGGAAAATTTATATAATTTAATTGGTTTTCATCCGTATAATAATGTTTTAATATTTCTCAATAGATATAATAATAGAATAGTAATATGTAGTATAATTTATCAAGTCTGAAATTGTATATGAATTTTTGTTATGTATTATAATAATTACAGATTGTAATGGCCCGCGGAGCATATACAGCAAAAGGGTTACTTTTATCTTGCATACGGGATCCAAATCCGTGCATTTTTTTTGAACCGAAAGTTATGTATAGGATAGCTGTGGATGACGTGCCCGACAATGACTATGAACTTCCATTAGGAAAAGCTGATGTGTTGGTTAAGGGTAGAGACATCACATTAATTGGTTGGGGTACTCAAGTGCACGTGTTACTCGAAGTTTCAGAAATAGCAAATAAAGATTTTGGGATTTCTTGTGAAGTTATCGATCTAGTGACAATATTGCCTTGGGATAAGCAAACTGTGTCAGATGTTAGTAAATAAATTAATTTGTTATAAATATTATAATTTTTGTTATTATGAACATTTTATTTAAATTGTTTAGTCTGTGAAAAAAACTGGCCGTGCTATAGTGTCCCATGAAGCTCCTTTGACTGGTGGATTTGGAGCTGAAATAGCTGCTTCAATACAAGTAAATTCTATGTCTATTAATACCTATATTTATTACTTATTATTTATTATGATTTTTCAAAACATTTTCAGGAAGAATGTTTTCTTCATTTAGAATCACCGATACGGCGTGTAACAGGTTATGATACTCCGTTTCCTCACATTTACGAACAGTTTTATTTACCGAACAAATGGAAATGTTTACAAGCTATTAAAGAATTAGTGAATTATTAATTTTCAACATGTTTACTTAAGAAATTGGCATTTAATATATTTTTTTACAGCATTGGTCTAACTAGCGACATACTTTAGTAATTGAAAATTTACTCATAACCTAAGAAATTGGAATGTACAATAATTTTATTCCATATATATTTTTGTAAATCTTGATACTTTTTGGATTATATTTGGCACAGACTTGTTTAAATTAATATCACTGGCTTGGTAAATTTGAGTTATTATAAATTAAAAAAAAAAGATTGAATTAAATACAACTTGATTTTAATATTGGTGTTTAAAATATTGCTGGACATTGCTTTGCTCAATCCGTAATTCTGAATACAATGTTTAATCCGGGATTCATTGCAGTGATAGTTCTAGATAAGGAGGCTATACATTTATACCCAAACATTTCAAATGTATAACTAATATTATACTGAATAAAGAGTAAAATTATATCAAATTGTATAGTGCGTAAAAATACCACACCTAATTTTCCATTAGAATGTGACAATGCAAAACAGCCAACAACCGATAATACTGAAAACTTGATCCCCAGATTATTAATAAATTTACCTTAATAAAATACTAGCTATTGACTAAACAAGACACAAACTCACATACATTGCAGTGGATTATACGGGTCCTATTTCGCTTTATAAATATAATATTTAATATATATTTAAGTTTTTGTATACGTTTTTATGCTCCAAAATTTAAATGCAATTGCTGCAAGTTATGGCTATATCAGATTGATGTCGAGCATTATAGTTTAAAATAATCGAAAAATATAATATAAATGTATTTATTTATATATTTGTACGTTGTTATTCAAATTATTATATTTTTTAAATGTTACTTTTGTTTTACAATAATAAATGCTTAATTTAATATTTTGAATTCTTAATATTACATTGTTGTTTTTCCACATAATTTACAATTTTATATATACGATTAGCTACATTCATTTATTTACTATTTTTAGGTCTAAATCATGAAATTATGCAAATTTGTACAAAACTACGAAATGATTTTTCTTTACGCAATCGTGAAGACTACTGTGTGTGTTTGCGAGTGTTTACTACAAATATGGATTCTGGAAAACATACGAATATGGGATCATGAGCAGTGGCAGTTTTCAGGGAGTGGGGTGTGAATAATGGGTGCTATCGCCCCACCTCGGGCCTTGATTAATATATTTTTTAATTATCGTCCAATATCTATAACTTCTACATTTCCTAAAATCATCTCCTCCGTTTAAAAATATCCTAATCCCTCAGCAACACGGTTTTCGTTGTAACAAATCTACATTTAATACAAACTAATTTAATATTTTTCAAACATTAGGTAGGTACCTACGTTTTAGATTCATTTTCCAGAGCCGAACCAACTGACATCATATTATACACCGATTTCGAAAAGGCGTTCGATAGAATCAATCATAATTTAATAATTATCAAATTAAAAAAAAAAAAATTGGCTTTGCAGACCTTTTATTATCGTGGCATAATTCCTTTTTAACAAACATATACTGTCGTAATTCAAAAACGGGAGAGAGAAGGTTGAGGCAGTATACTTAACTCGTATAATTTACTCATCAATGTTTGATACTTAGATAGGTACGTATAGGTGTACCTACTGTAGTACGTTCTAATTTTATTGTTGATTTTTAACATTTTATTTGAATAATATACGCATGTTTTTGATTTGAATATTGAACTGAATTAAATTGGACGTTTTTCCAACTAGATCGTAAATAATATTGTTTAATTTATAACAATGTGGCGGTAAGCGCAAAATGCCCTCTATTTCACAGTGAGTCGGTGTTCAGTAATATATTAACTGCACTTACCAAGTAATTGGGCAAATTAATTAATTTATAAAAATACGAATATTTATATGTTGCTCTAAAGCTTACATTTGAATCCCCGGCTGACTGCAGGCACATAATTAACCTCCAGTTCCTTGGGAACTTATCAAAACTGGTAAAATAGATTCACCTGTCCACCACAAATTACATGGAAAATGAGCCTCTATCGCGGAGGTATATTGTCAACAATTGGACACGTCATTTTCGTCTCGAAAATTAAAATTTTTCTATATACCTAATTCAGTTAATTGATATGTAGACATGTAGTGTATTATATCTAATTTTTCTGCATGTATATTTATTTAAAAAGGGCTCAGCCCGTTAAGGAACCGCAACACCAACGAAAAATCGATCTAAACGCGTGACAAAACTGTGGGACTCTGAAAACTCGGATTTCCGTTTTGAAAACTGTATTGAATTCGTCAGTCTGCGTCTTCTATGGGATTAGTATGGATCGATCGAGGCGTTTATTTTGATTTCATTTTGTAGCCGTGTTATTTATCATTAAAAATGGCAATTTTTAAACATTGATTATATTTCGATGTGTAGGTGTAGTAATAATAAAGAAAAATGCCCCGATCGATACCCAGAAGTCAAGCCGACACATTCTAATCTGTTCACAGATTCAGAATTCGACTACCTATCCAAAGTTCCACAATTATTTATCGCGCTTGTGTATATTAGGTACCTACGTATTTTAGGCGGAAATTTCGTGATTACACGACAATAAAAAGTGATACGGGTACGGGGCTATTTTTAGATTATTTTTAAAATTTACTTGAAAATATTTTCGTGGATTTTTATTTTACGTTATATTTCTTGAGAGTCGCCTGTACCGGAACACCTTGAAATTCGCAGGTTGTTGCGGCCATACTATAATTGATCTGCCGTAAACAAATAAATTTAGGTAGGTACAGCAGAACCTCGATTATCCGGGGAAACGGTGGGGAGAGATCGCACGGATGAAGTCTCTCGAGAGACTTTACATGTTTAACGAATTACAACAATGTACAAATTATGTTATACCTTGTATATGCGTACGTGTGTACATTTTCACATGTTATAAAGTTCGTCAGTGTTTGAATTACGGATAAGCAATAATGGGTCTTTTTGTTTTTTTTTTTTGCGGTTTGAAATGATTTTCCTCGCTTCACATCTATAACCAATTTTCCTTTTTCATTCATGACGTCATTGAAGTCAAAATTTTCTTAACCTACTTATATATTATATTCATTTATTTTCGGAAGAGCGAGCACTATACTTGATGTTGAAATAGCTTTTGATAAGGTCCGGCACGACGGATGCACCTCAGCGTAGTGCCTATCATGACCTTATCCAGTGGTTGAATTGGAAAAAAAAATAAGGACGGACTCTGAGCCTAGTTAAAAAATCAGCGTTCCGGGACATATCAGAGAAAAAGTAAGCCGTGGAGGACTTCGTCCCCCACACCCCCTATCCAAAGTTTCTTAACCAGGGGACATTTTAAAAAGCATTTTAGATTATTATAGAACATGAATGAGTAGAAAAATCCAACATTTTTTTTACATCATTGTTAGGTTACATATTTTCAAGATAGCATAGTTTAGGCATTCCTCTTTCAAAATAATTTAACGCTTTTCCTTTTAAATGAATAATCGAAGAAGTTGTAGATGTAGACCGAAATGAAGTTTATCGGTGTCGCATTGATATCGCCACCCTTTTAGGCTTTAGCCATTCACGGATGATGAAGATTATTTATTACCTATATATGATACCAATATGATTTAATAAGATCAACTATTCAACATTTTATATCATGCTTTTTATCTAAAACCAATTATGTGATAAGGACAAAAACATTCATTTTCGTAATTTCAAGATTTTTCCAAAAATAAATTATAATTTTTAAAATTTTTTAATAAAAATTGAAACAAACATTGCGTTCCTTGATAAATAAATTAAGGGGTACGCTGTTCAACATGAAAAAAATGAAGAGTAGCTCCGTCCCCCTGCGTCCCTCCCCAAATCCACCATTGACCTTATCACAATCATAAATTCCTTCCTCTCTGACAGAAGTTTTCACATCAAAGTCGACAACAAAACTTGCACTTCACGCGAAATATCGACAGGCGTCCCGCAAGGCTCATGCCTTGCTCCTTATCTATTCTGCCTTATTTACATTAATGACATGCCAGCCCACCACAAATGTAAAACAGCGCTCTTTCCAAACTCCAAATAATCTTCTCCACTCACGGCCCCACATCTCCGAAATGAGCAACAAACGGCCAACAATGAACAATTACCCAAAATCACGTTAAACAGTGAGCACCGCGGTCGTTATATAATCGCGGACACGGCCGCGGTTGATCGAGATTGATCCATGCCTATACCGTATACCCATGTGAAAAACAAAAATGTGACGTTTTTGAGACGGAAAAAAATGTTTATTTACAACAAGGATTACGGACAAATTTTACGTAAGTATAGGTTATTTCTTCGGGACCGTCATCGGCGTCGTTCCTCCAATATTCGCCGGGCCCGGGGCCGTCCGTCCGATCCAGACATTATATTATTGTTCCGTACGGCTCGCGACGGCCGGCCGTAGTTCTACCGGTGCACTGCCCGGCATTCCGATCGGTCTCTTGATCTTCTTGGGGGCTCCGATTATCGACTGCAACACGACCGTCTTCAATAAATCGTCGGTTATGTGTATCCGGCCGTAGGAACGGGCACCGGGCGGAGCTGGAAGGCCTCGATACGGCGGCGGCGGCGGCGACGATAGCGGTGACGGCGGCGGCGGCGGCGGCGGCGGCGGCTGCGATGATAGCGGCGTCGACTGCGACGGTGACGGCAGCGGAGGCGGCGGCGGCGATGACAGCGGCGGCGACGGCAAAAGGGACCAACGACCCGACGCGAACGACGTCGATGGACCCGGCCGACCGTCGGACCGACGGACGCTCTCCAGCGAAACATCGGAATCGGTGTCGTCCCGCGCCGTACGGGGTGCCGGCTTACGGTGGTAATGGTGATGGTGGTCGTGCCTCACGACCGTCGGCTGCTGCCAGCCGTCGCCGTCACGGCACACGCACGCCGATGCAGGCCCGGCCGTACGATTCGGACGGTTTGTTCGGTCGATTTCCGCGCGTATCGTATTCACCATCGTCTCCCCTAAACGTGCACACGGGCGCCAACGGATTAATTTTTCGACGCAACGGTACGTACACGGTGGCATGAGATATAGGTACCTATATGTATATATATTTTTTTTTTTTCTAGGGCCGGGAGGGATCATCCTCCATGGTCTGGACACACCCTGTCCGCCCCCACTTAAAAATCTCGGTCAACCACATTATTATTATTACCTATTTAACACTCTCTTATTGAAAATATCGAAATCAAACGGCAAAAGAGTGTTTGTTTTCGATATATATATATATATTTTTTTTTTTTTTTTTATTTACATTTATAAAAATATGTTTCAGAAAATGCACTTTCCGAGAGCAGTTTCAGCGTGCAAACAAATCGTACATATTGAATTAAAAACCGTGATTTTGTTCAAATTTCGTCAAGGTTTTCGGAAGGTTGTCGGTGGGAAAAACACGAGTAAATCTCGGACATTGGGGTTTTTTTTTCGATTTCAAAATCGTTAAAAGAACATATATGGACATTCTTTTAAAAACAAATGTAGAATCAATTTTTAAGTATTTATTTATTTATTTATTTATTTAGAGCGTTAATCCATATAAAACACATTCATTACATACAAATCGAGAATATTATGTTACTACACACCGGCACAATCCAATCGTTACCTAAATGTGTAAGGTGTATCAACGCCTACTCATGTCCCGGTAGTAAAAGTGATCAAGATGGCACTTTTAAGAGGTTTTTTTATTCCACTTTACAATAGACGTTTGAGAGAAAACTAAACCGGGTAGGCAAAAGAACGAGTTATTTCCTCGTAATTTCGTAAAATAAGAGTTGAAAATTTTTAATAGGTAAATTAAATAATTAAAAGCATAGGCGGAACTTGGAGGGTCATGAGGAGGAAATTGCCCCCCCCCCCCAAAAAAAAAAAAAAGTTAACGATAAAACTTGTTATTTCAATATTTTATTAATGAACGCCGTTAGGTTGGTACCTTTATGTTACCTATGTTAAGTTTATCATTTATCATTACTTGTATTACTTGTATACATTAACTAAGATATAATCTTAGTTCGTGCTTGTACCTATATGAAATATTATGTAGGTACTGTATCAAATTTGTATATGACAATTGAAAAGTAAGTAGGTACCTATATAGTGTATGTACTGGTATAAGAATATTTATGCTTAGAATGATTTAAAATTAGAATAAATTATATTAGAATTTAGGTACCTTGTTAAATTTAGTTTTAGGATTTTGAGAGTCTAAGGTAGGTTTGAATGCTCAAATGAAAAATATAAGTATGATAGTGACATTTTTATTTTTGAATAATTTAACTAATGGAAATTAGTCTCTATCATGAGTGTTTATAGAATTATAAAGCGAGGAGGTGGAGAACGGGCAAAGTTATCCATTTAAAAAATAAACATATAATTTACTAATATATAGCTGGGGCGACCATGGCCTCTATACATTTTTGCACACCCTTATGAAAAACTGAAATGGCGCCCCTGATAATAACTTCTTCTCTTTGAATAGCTAATAAGTACATATTTGAAACGTTTTAAATTTTTATTAATTTTTTGAGTAGGATGACATTTTGAAAAAATAATATTAATATTATATAGAATACCAGCGGGTTTCAATTACCTATATAATGATACTTTCAATAATATTTTATTGTAAAATGAAATCATGGGTACAAATGTATAAATTATTAAATTATTTGTATCCCACAAATAACTTCCTTTCCGCAGGTACATTCAGAGCCGTCCCGAAGAAAGATTTTTGGCGGGATGAAAATATGGAAAAAATAATATAATACTTCTTTTTAAAACATAAACTTTTTCTACTATTTGGCGACTGCTTCGGTGAGACACCTCCCCCCTCTCTGGACGGCCCTGGGTATATTGCAATATATTTTAGCCGATGGAGATGAAATAATATTATGACGGTGATATTTACTTTCCAAGATTTTGTGCTGTATTTTCAGATTGTCGTATTTGTCACGGAGCTCTCGACATTCTCCTAAACGAATAACGAACAATTATGTGTATTTGAATTCAAGTAAAACATAATATTAAGGTATCTGGTAATATGATTATTATTAGTATATAATAAAATATTAGCATAAATTACTTTCAACGAACAGAATATGCAATTTTAACGAATTGCTATCATCTGCTGCAGGAGAATTAATCCTAAAGGTTTCTGCTGAAGACAGAACGTCGTCCACTTTCCCTTGATACAATATTATACAATAATTATTATTCATGTCATATTTATTAGCCAAGAGTACATTTTTAAATCAGTTTAGGTTAATTTTTGGTTTAGTACAATAGTTTATATAGCAAAAAATGATCGGAAAAATTTTATTTATTCAAATCCGTTATTGAAAATTGACCAAATTACAACTAGCTCAAATCTAACCAGTAAATATTTTTCGTTGGGCAAAATTTATATTGGTCTATTTTTTAATGATAAATTTGAATAAAAAATATTTTTTTTTAAATCGTATATTAATCATTATCTAGACCCAAAATTGACCGAATTAGAGCCATTTCAAATTGAAGAAAATCGATATTTTCACATTTCAAACGGTTGTAACTCAGTTAATTTATAATTTAAAATGTTAATTGTATTATTAAAATACATTATTGTGAATAAAAGTAATTCTTAGTTAACATGGGAAGTCTCCTCCCACCAAAAAAAAGTTGTGTACATATTTGAAAATTGAAATTAAATAGCAAGTTAACTATTATTACGTTATGTATAATTTACGTAGTTATACTTATATAAGAAAAACATTTTAAATCGTATTTACTAATATTTTTTTTATAAAGATTTTTGTAAGTTATTTTTGGTAAGCAGGTACACTATCTAGAAATAAAATCAAATATATATATATATACAGTGTTTCATTTTTTCCGTGCAAACTTCGAGAATGACCTCATGTGTTTGTGAATGCAATCGAAAACCTATATTTTACATTTGGTGAATTCAAAACTTAAAGGTACTTATAGAAGCTATTTCATTTAATTTTAAATTTATTGCAAAATAAAATAATCTCGAGATTTACCAACCACTCCAAACCCCTAGGTATTTAAATATGCTATAGTATTTTCGCTATTTAAAAGGGACGACAATTATTTGGAAATATCTTTTTTTTTATAATTATGATTTAAGGAAATATTATCAAATAAAATATATATATAAAAAAAAGCAAAAAAACTATCAATCGCTACAATATTGTAATATCTATTAGATAAGTATTATAAGTTATGTAAATTTGAACAATTTCTCACGTATCAAGGTAAAAAAATCATCATCAGTTCTTACAGTACAAAACGCAACCATTGTATTTTATAAGTATATAATTAGCATAATATCGTCTTTAAATCGCTGTTTTAACGAAAAGTAAGTGTTCATCATCCCCTAAGACCATTGTTGCCCCGGACTGTAAAATAGTTACGAACTCAAACCCGGAACCCCGGGGCACCCCCGCTCTGACCCTAAAATCCTCAGTTTCTCCACACGGACTCCTCACTATTGTACTGGCTCCTAATTCATACATATTGCCTTTAATTACGTTCACATACACTTTTAGTAATCTTTTCTATATTAATACCCACTTCAAGATCTACCTAGCAGCCCTATTTATAAGCCTTCTCTAAATCAATAGACACCATACACGGTTCTTTTTTCGTTTTTCCGCATTTCTCTATAATCTGTCTTGTACGAAATAATGGCTCCACTGTTGACCTCCCAGGTCATTGTCGAATGTATGGAAGAAAAAGAAAAACACCCCGTCTATACATTTATAAATGATGTATAAATAAAATACAAGATCTTCGTTTATCCCTTTTGTTGAACATTCTATCATAATGTAATAATTTGACATTTTAAATATTCAATAAATGTATCATATGTCACGGATAGTTGTCTAGATAAGTACGCATAGACCACAATATTTTCATCTAGACATTGCTGGCAAATATAATATAAAATTGAATATTAATTCATTTAGACAATTATGTATAATTTCTATCTACAGATAATTTCCAATATTGCACGTATCGTCCAAGTTAAACGAAATTCGTGGATTGTTTGCGTACCTACCGTTAATTATTAATGTATTTACGCAATATCGAATATACTATTCCAGAATACGATAGTTTACCAGTCGCCGCGGAGTTCGTGTCACTCTGTCCGTTGTCAGTATCTTGGACGATCGTCTTGTCCTGGAAAATACAAATGGGATTTCATTAAAATACAGCACTGTTACGGGGGTTTGTTTACTTAAGAGGATGCTACACTTGCATTTGCCGTCTCCGTCTACAATCAACGGAATGAATATAAGAATTTTAAGTTCGGCATTCTTATCACAACTCATTTTTAACATTACACTAAATTTGCCTATTGTCAAATTTTTAGACTACGCCGTAACGTGTATATTTTCGACATTTCAATTAAAAAGAAAATAAGTGGAATTTAAAAACAATTACATTATTTATACATAAAATTTGAGAAAATACGACGCCACGGCATAGATGATTATCTCGTCTATATATTTACTCTAATAAATTGACGAATTTATCATAATAAATAATACCGTAGATAAATTTGCTATATTTTAATTTGGTTAGACGGAGACAGAAATGCGAATATAGCGTCCTCTTAAGTACATTAGTGTTATCGGCAGCTCCTTGTTGGATATCGGCTGGCTGTGGTTCTTTGCGTTCTCGTTGGTTCGTTGACCTGATCCAGTAATTACCGTACATTCCCAATATTATTCCGAAACAGACGCCAATTCCCAGTTCTAATTTGTTCAATGACATTAGCTTAAACGTACCCCAACACATTTTAATATAGTGATAAACGGATTATCGAACAAGAAAAAAAAAAAAAACAAAATTCAATTATTTTTATTTTATATCAGTAACGTTTAGTAAATAATAATGAAGACAAATATATTTGTTATATCTAAACATATAGCAACCAACGCGAATAAATTGCCATCGTAACCAAAATATTATAAATAAAATTGTATTTTCAATTTAATAATAATATTTAAATAATTTTTTTTATGCAGGCATTTATTTTTCTCTTTCGGGTAGAAGGAGTCGAGTAACGGGTTTGGTGTATGTAGGGAACTTTCTGAAATAAAATTCCTTCTTTACTCTATATTTTCACGAATGGATCGCCGTACAAAAAATTTCCATTACCGCGCACACCTATAGCCACCATAATCTAATCTCACTCGAGTCACTCGTTATAACATCATTTGATGTACGCTATCAAAAAAAAAACGAATGAGAGGCACTTGATTTTTTAATTTTTTCATCACTTATCATTTAGCACGATATGCAACACTGCCCGCCACAGACAGACAAAACGCTCCATATAAATATTGGCAATAATTTTCAATTGTGAATGAGCGTGACGATAGAAGAAAAAATTCCATCTAGCTACGATCACACTGCGTTCTTATTATATGCTTGCTATACAGACGATCTTTCGTAAAATAGAGTATATAGTCGGCACAGTACTACAGTAATACAGAGGTCGCATCACAAATTTTCGCTCAGAATCGTATTACGAGTCATTTTTGTCGTCATAACAATATCTATAATTGTTGCCCAAAGTCCTATGTTCACTAACTATCGTTTTTGAATTTTTTGATATCCAGACGCTCTGTCTTTTGTTAAAGTAGCCCTTTAAAAGGGCTTTTTTGCCGATCAGGCCAGGAGGTCCAGGGACGTTTGGCCGCCGAATTGATATATACAATCATTATTATTATATAAATATAAATAATATTTTATCATTTACTTGCATACTATTTAATTGTTTAGACTTTTCATTGTAATAAAGTTCAGTTTTATTATTATTATTAAGAGACATTTGACTTTTATAATTATTTAGATCAATTATATTGGGTTTAAGACTAGAGGATAAGATAGAAAATTTAGTACAAAGACTTCTGGACATTGGAGGACGCCACACATGTGTTATTTTACCGAAAATAAATGTTTTCTCAATCTGTAGTCGTAATTAAGAAAGCAAATTTGTACACAATATTTATAAAATCTATCGTCATCTTTATTTTAAAGACAAAATCATAAAAAAAAGTTATTAATTTTATAAAAATCATTTTTTTGGGGTAATTTTTGCAGATGATAAACATCAGTTCTTATTAATTATGTTATCGAAAGAAGGACGACGGTAAAACACAGATTATTGTGTCTACTATAATGTGTTTCTTAATAAATTACTTCTGCAACCTGAGAAAAATGTTTTTTTTTGTTAAGCGGTTTTGTAAATATCTTAATTATCTTGATATCTTAATTATACAACAATAAATAGTAGTACTGATACGGAATTATTTTTAAAATGTACTTAAATATTTTTAAATTGTTAAATATTTTTTTTATTAAAATTTCTTAAAAATGTCCTATATCTATATGTACTATAGAACCCCTAAAATTTGTATATGTGACGTCTTCTTAAGTATAACGATTAGTATTTTTCATTGGCTACGGCCTATATGGGCCTTTTGATTAAATCGCGGACTAGGCCTTTTGATGCCAGTCCGATACTGAGGTCAGTGGACTAGATTAATAAAGGTAAATAAAGGATTCATAAATGATAAAGGTTTTATATATACGATTACAATAATATTGTCAATGTGTTTTGGAATTTATTCTATCTATATTCCATATAATATTAAGAACACATAGCCTGGTAATACATATTGTATATTATATAGTTCCATTCTCTTTTACGTCTAGTCCGCAAATTAAATTTGAGTTTTTTTCCAACTACCATACTGTTAAAATAATTGACAGCAAAAAAAGTTGTATTCGAATGAAAATCAATTATAGTAATTTTATTTATAGACGCAAACATTTTAATTTTAAGAGGACGTTGTACCGAAGATTTTCAATGGTTTTTTGTGTATATGCAAGACTGTTGAAACGGATGCTTAAAGTGATTTTAGAGTTAATAATAATAATAATAATTATAATTTATTCTAATTAATAAAATACGACAATAATTTAACAATAAATATAATATTATAGATTGGTTATTATTATACAACAAGATGGATAATGTACCTATTATATAGTATAATATACTCAGTAATGTATAATATTATTGTTAAGAGGATGTCAGCGCGGCCATTTAAGGGGTTGTATAAAGGCAATTTTTAGAAGATTTTAGGTCCTTTTTTTTTTTTGGGTGAATGTAAGTTCCTACACGAGACCTAGCAGGTAAAAAAAATAAATATGTTAGTTCCTACACGATAGAAACAGGTACGTATGTAAGTTCCTACACGATAAAAAATGCGGCAGAAAAAATTATATATATATGTTCTTACAAAAAAAAAAAGTTCAAATTTCATATTTATTATTAAACTATAATTCATATATTAAATATACTCAAACTGATTATAAAGTAAAAAAAAAAAAAAATACAATTGGCTTAATACCTAATATATTTCATAAATAAATAGATATAAATAATATAAAATAAAAATTGCATAATACATTTCTAACTGTTACGAGAAATTACTCGACGTACAATATTCTGTGTATTGGCGTTTTGCAGCAAAGTAGCTGCTACCTGGTGGATTTGATAAGAGTTATTATAGTGAGGTACCCTGTGGCTTGTGCGTTTGATTTGATAAGTAAATTTAAATTTTTGATGAAAAAAATGAATGGATTTTCTTCTAGTAATTTCAAATCAAAAATGAATGACCACGAGTATTGTAAGAAAACCACACAACAAAACATAAAATTTACATCTCATCGCATATGTATCTAGTGTTAGGGATTGTTTAAATCGGTATGGATAATAACTTGTTACCTACTATGATATACTATATTATACACATATTATTATGATACTATATTGTATATTGTAAATCGTTCTTGTAACATAAAAAATACTAAGCATAATAGTTTTTTTTTTTATTTTAGACAAGGAATGAAAGGAATATCATTCCATAAATTTCCAAGAACTAAATTTTATTCTAAAAAGTGGGTCAGAATTTTGAAAATGGGTTGCCATGTACCTCCTTCGGCAACTATTTGTAGTAGTCATTTCCAGTCCAAGGATTTCAATTTAAAAAATATTGGTAATTTGTACTTGATAATAATTCTATTCTATTCTTGAATATTAATTTTAAAATTTTTTACAGTCCATAGTTCTAGACGTAGACTATTAATGTGTAGTGTTCCAACATTAAAACTACCTATCGGTATAGTCGTGAAAAAAAACCATTACCTGATGAATATCGCATTAGGAATGTAAATAAAGTTAGATGCACAGTTTTCAATTTTCCTAACCAGTAAGATTTATTAGTGTATTTAAATAGTCCAAGAAAATACATTTTAATGAAATGTATTTTATTTGCTCTATATTAACTTAAGTTAATTTAGAACCTGCACTCATTCCAATTTTCGAAATTTTTTACTGATTTTATTATTGTTTCTATTATTTAAAAGTATTTTTACCTTACCTAGACACTTGGAAATTGAAAATTTAACTGGTATTGAACCTTTAACAGATGACGATCATGACCTAAATATTTCTAATATGCCATTATCTTCCAAATTTCCAGAGTGAGTATTTATCATAATAAAATGTTATTGAGTATTGATACATCTACTTATATCATCTAAGATCTTCCGGTA
>JAIPRL010003582.1:0-45643 GCA_025469235.1 Pemphigus obesinymphae
TTTAATTTTTTCTGCAAAATTATCAATTTTGAGGTATTTAAGCCCAAATAGTTGGTAAAATGAGATTTTAAGACCTGGGCAAAAATTGTGATTTTCAATGATGAATAACACGATTAAAAAATAAAATTAAAATAACAGCCTCGATCGATCCCTAGAAAAATAAATGATATGAGTTATGTATACTATACTACACCGAAGCTACGCTCAGAATCGTTTTATTGAATGCAATGATTGCAATGATTGCTTTCAAATTCAATACATCCACCAAAAGTACCCTGCCCAGTAGCGAAGTGCATCCACCAATACTGACACCCGACGAGCGAAGTGCTTCCACAACCTACTGACCGGCTTTTTTTTTTTTCGTTTTCAATACAAAAGGTTATTACAAAATATAAATTTGTCCCGGTTGTTTTCTGGCAACATTAGTTTTATTTAAATATATTTTCGTGTTTTCTGAAAAACTCGCATTTTAGGACATTGGAGTTTTTTCGCGGCAACGACGTTATGGAGGTACCTACTCATTTTACATATTTATACGGCGGTCGTTTACCTATATCTACATTCTAGGAGGAGGGGGGGGGAGGGATTTAAATAAATTTGTCAAGACTCCGAAATTGCGCAGGTCCTGTCGGGTCCTCCGCTCAGACACAATTGTGTGGGTGTTTTTGGTACCTACTATATACGTATACGCATTGCCTGGTAAGTGCGGTAACCACGGTTATCGGTGCATTGTAACGAAATGTTATAAAACGCTATATGTCCGGCCGTCGACCGTCGCCACCGCGGCACTGGTGTATGGCGGCAGCCGTCGCCGTAATGTCAGTAGTATTATTGATTTTGCCCACGCGTGGTAACCGGAGCAAACTTTAATACCGTCTGCGGTATGGGGTCACACACCGTACGAAAGCGCACGATGTCGGCGGCCCGGCGGACGGGAGGCAACGACCGCGGTAGGACTCCAAAGGCGGCCGTCTACCAAACGCCAACTATACCCTACAGTAGGTACATACATACATACCCTGTGTATACAGGTACACTGTACAGGGTGTTCGCCATCACATTTTTTCCCCAATGTTCCGCGATAATAACCAACCGGGAAAAAACACTGTACGGCGAGAGGAGAGGGAGACCCACCTTGTATTGTAATAACAAATTAACGGTATATACCTCCTGTGCACATCATCACTCGCGATACACGAACGTATACCACCTATCTATATACCCATGCACGACAAAATAGATATAGATAGTATATTATTATTATCACTGCAGTTGACAGTACATTTTCACCTCTATAATAACGTGGTTCACCACATTTCACTGGTCCAATATTTTGTTAATCGGATTTGAATTTTGACGGTGACCAAGTAAACAAACAATTAAAAAATTATATGTGCACTACCTATATTGAATAATTATTAACAAGTAAATACGCGGGCTGCAAGAATACATGAGATAATATTTCTATTTTGTCATGTACCTATCTATGTGTATACACGCAGTGCCGGATCTAGGGAGGGGGGGGGGCCCCGGGCGTCATTACGATGGGGCGAAAAATGTAAAAATATTTAAACTTTTCACGAATGATCATTTTTTTTTTTTTTTTTTTTTGCTTATTAAAATTTAAAAATGGGCGCTACAGTTATTTTTTGCCCCGGGCGACACAAATTCTCTAGATCCGGCGGCACTGTATACACGACGATATGCAGTCGGTACGGTGGTGCTGCAGCTACCCGGCAATATTATGATGTTCAGCGCTTTAACCTAACCTATATCGTATTGCGAGGGTCCAAAACAATCACCCCAGAGTCTAGAGACAATGCGTTTGTATACTATACCTATACTATACTGTTTTATCGAATAAATATTCGAAGCCCACCGTTTTTGGAGAGGCCCGTTTCAACGTGTTATATATACATGGGCAATTTCGAGAAAATTTCAACAGCGATTAGGTACTATATATATATATATAGTATTATTAGTATATACCTAATATTATATAAACGATCATTTAAAAGTAGTTAGGCCACTATTACCGGGGTGTGGAGGGGTGGAAGGGACGAATTCAATGATCAGAGCCGTAGCCAAGGTCTCGGCGAAACTGGTCCAGGCCAAGGGCGCAACAGAAAAGGGGGCGGGAAAATCGAAATTCAGTAATATCTAACCCTGAATTTCTAAGACTGGTGGGCGAAAATTCGACGGGCGAGATCTTGTAAAAGTAAGTCGATGACTTTCTTTTTCTTTTTTTTGCTTATTAACTAGATTTTTAAAGAATGAGTGAGAGCACAACTCCCAAAGATTTATGACTTTTTTTTTCCTTATTACCAATTTAGGGGCGGAAATTCGGTTCTTTTCCAAGGGTGCTATCGAATCTTGCGACGGCTCTGTCAATAATATTATGTGTAAAAATAAGTAGGTATATAGATCTACCATTTAAGACGAATGACTTCAAGTACGTAGGGGAGGGAGATGATATAAGTATTAACGTACAGTTACAAAAAAATTTAACAGTTGATTAAGGCCTAAGGGGTCTCCAACGCGCCATCGTTTTTTTACCGACTCATTCTAATTCCAACAGTCCGACACTATGACGTACATTTCGCTGGGCCTTCTTTTTGAATTATTGGGCTGTGACAGTGCACATTTTTAGTCATATATATTATTAGTAATATGTTTGATACTCGAACCTCTGTTAGAATGAAAAACCTGTGTGGGGAGCAGGTGAAAGGTTTTTAAAAAATGTTATATCAATATTTATGCCGGTGGAATCCATTTGATTCTAACTTGTTTGATAGTTTTCAGAATTTGTTCGACACTTCTACCCCTCCACCCCTACACTGGAAACTTAATGGGTGGAAGTGGTAGAACGGTTTTCCCGTATCCTTTCCCGGAAAAATGGTTTTTTAATATAAACCCCCTCCATCCATAAGATTTCCGGTATAGGAGCCGAGTAGAAGTGTAAAACAAATTCTGAAAACTATCAAACAAATTAAAGT
The DNA here is from genome assembly GCA_025469235.1 of Pemphigus obesinymphae. Lineage (NCBI taxonomy): Eukaryota > Metazoa > Arthropoda > Insecta > Hemiptera > Aphididae > Pemphigus > Pemphigus obesinymphae. Next base: position 2,997 of record JAIPRL010003582.1, read on the forward strand.
CTAAAATATTCCACTGGAATAAATATTGATATACCTAAGTAGGTATATTTATATTTCTTCTTCTTCCTTCCCAGCTCATACAGTCCATTGGTGGCCCAATACCGCCTGACACAATCCTTTTCGTCGTTCTCCGTCACTTATGCATTGTTTCGTCTAGGTATTGATTTTGTATCTTTCATTACCGCATGTCTCTCTTTGTCTTTATCTACCACTAGGCCTAATTCTATAAAATTTTCCATTTAATACTTCTTTATATCAATTTTATTTGGCGCCCTCCAAACATGCCTAATATATATAATAATAATAATATATATATATATATATATATATATTTAATATGACAAATAATAAAAAATGTTGGGGGTGCTAAATTACCTTTTTATTATTTTGCTCATTTATTATGGAATCTATTGATATTATGTAAAATTTCTATTGGAATGATTCCTTTGTACTAAAATTCTATAGAATTCTATAGGGAAGGCTAAAAATCACACTAGGGAGCCTTAGGCCTCCTAAGATCTCTCTAAATACGCCTATTATAGTATTATGACTAAAATTCTATTCCTTCTTGCTCTACTCATACTTTCTCAAGATTTTTTATCACTGCATCTTTCCATCTGATTCGAGTTCTTTCTAAAATCAATCTCATTATTCTATATTCATTGGGCACTATTATTATTATTTTATTATTCAGACAGCGGTTTAAAATTTTTTCAATTTCTGCTAATGCTTAATAATTTTCAATTCAATAAGCTATTGTATGGTTTGATACAGAAAATTATTATTGTTGAAAAGTATATAGATACGAGTACAAGGATAAAAGTGAAAAACTCTATTTTATGTTAACTCCAGATAGACACGTTTTAGTTTTACAATTTGTACTATATTACGTTTTATTACTATATTACGAAGAAGAAGAAGAATAAGACTATATTACGTTTTATTATAAAGTATAATATTAACTTTATAGTTTAATGAACATACTTACCTATGTAACAATTATCCTTAGAGGAAAATATGTAAATACATTTATTATATTATTGATAAAAATATTGAATAGGTACATATTCTTGAATATTGAACATATTATGAATATTAGATAAACAATTTTACAGGGGAAAACCAAAAATCATGTCAATATTATTATAATATGACTATAAATACACTATACCTACATACTTGATACTATATAATATACAGTGTGTGTATATATATATATATATATATATATATATATACACACAATCCAAAACACTGCACAGGGGTGTCCTTGACCCGCAGGAGGTTATCAAACTGCGAGGGGTGGCGAGTACATTTTCGATTGATCGTGAAAACTTTCGAAATAAGAAAAATATTCATATTAAAAATATTGTAAATAAATTTATTTGTATTTTTCAATAACAAATTTAAACCTAGGTAGGTACATTATACCTAATATACCCAAATACTAATAGGTATAAGTATGTATTAATCTTGAGTTTAAACTATAAGCAATATTGTGTAGGGCTCAGTTTAGACATTGCTGTTAAAATACCCTCATGAATAAAAAAAAAAGCCGCCAAGTAAGAAGTGGATGCACTTCGCTCGTTGGGTAGGATACTGGTACCTAGTGAATATATTGAATTTGAAAGCAATGATAAATAATTTATTTCGATAAAATGATTCTGAGCGAAGCTTCGGTGTGCCTATATAACATGTGTAGTGAGTACCTATTACCTCTATAAAGAACCAACTAAAATGAATTTCCATCAAAATCCTCTGTACCAGAAAATTCTTACTTTATTCCTTTGAGCCCAAAAAGTATATACATACATAAAAAAACACATCATTGTAAAATCAATACAAATTTGACAAATCGAGTGATTCTGTTGAATGCTGGCCAAAATCAAATTCAAGGATTTTTTTTACTTCTAATTAGTGAAGAAACTTCTAATATGACTAGAAATATCGATAAACACTAAGACTATAAGATTGTGGTTTTCCGACTATGTCATGTTCAGGAAAGAAATACAAATAAGACTTCTCCTTTTTAGCCAAGATGCCTGCAGGATGCCAGATTTGAATGTAGGTATAGGGACGTCATTTCAGTTTTTTAATAGGGCTGTAAATATTAGGAATAGGCTAATTTTATGTTCCATCAAGACGTTTTTAATGTAAAAATTACGTCCTAAAAAGTTGAGGAGCTTTTTTAGGAGAATTTTAACAAAACTACATATTATCACCCTAATAGCACCGGCCTCTGATCACCCTAGCTCTGAGAACATGTGTATATTTTTCAAATTAAGTTAATAAGCAAAAAACAAAAGGGTATGTATATATATGAGCAGGACACTTATTTCTTTCCATCAGGCATATAAATAACCTAACCTAACCTAACCCAGGCATATATAGGCTGTACGATAGTCCCTCATTGTTGGCAGTGCTGTGGCTGATTATCTTTTTCAAATTTTAAAACACCGACGCAATAATAATATTTTATATGGGTCATTGACACATATGAAAAACTAGGGCTGCTAAAGTACAGTCTGACTCCCTCAAATGACACCCCTGTGTAGGTATTCAATTCGTGAGAGAGTTTTAAAAGTAAGGTCTGCGCATTAATCGTCTACGGTCTATGCAATGTATAAGGTGAAACTCGGAATTCAAGAAGAAATTATCAGAATACTAGTGAAAACAATGATGAAATATAATGTAATAAACAATTATGAGAGAAATTTGAGGTAATCTTCAAATTCTTATTTTTAAAAAATAACATAGTTTTTTCTTCAAAACTATACTAATATAATAGAACTTATATTAAATATTTATCATTTTGGAATAAAGAATTTTCACAAGTTTCTAAGCTTCTACTACAATATTCTGTATGTGTATATATATATATATATATATATATATATATATATATATTATACTATAATGATGTTTAAACATTTAAATGTTTTTAAGTTGGGGGGGGGGGGTGTTTTTTGAAAAATATTAAATTTTATATTTGGATAAATGAATCGTATAGATAGTATCAAAATATGTATATTATTGTGTATTTTATGGATAGATTGTATAATAAATAATTTTCTAAATTAAAAAAATGTAGGTAGCTACCTAATGACTAAATGCTACCTATTATACTATTACTACCTAGTACCTATAGGTATGTCAGTTATATGTATGATTGTATATTATTTATTGTAAATTATTAATTATGCAACACGTTAAATTTAAATTGATAATATATGTATAATACTACAACAATTATAGTGTATATTATAATATATAAGTAATATAAATATGTTTATAATTGAAATTATCTTTGGGTACTTACATGTTATAAGATTTTTTTATTAAAAAATATTTTTGATTTTTGAGTAATTTTAAAACCAATTGTTGTTATTCCATAATTTTACAATAACATTTAATTCCAATATAAAAACTTAATTAAAGATTTTAAATATAATATAGATGTCAGTGTTATCTATATTTTACATAATATAGGTACACAAATAGGTAAATTTTCTTATTTTTTTTTTTTAACTTTGGAGGAGATTTAAACCCCCCTCCCTTGGGTTTGCCCCTAGTCTTAATAATTATTAGGTAATCACTGAAAGATTACATTTTTAAAAAAATAGATCGTATTCGTTGAACATTTTGGGAACCGCTGTCCTCAACTGCATAATAATAATAATATGTTGAAAGTTGTCGGGAAACTTTCGTTGAGAGTCGTATTCACACAAAGCGCTAGCCGCGTGCGCGTTATCCGCCTCGTCAGGTCGATCGGGCGAGCGCAGCGTTCGGGGAGCCCGGGCGGTAGTCTTGATTTCTCCTCCCTTACGGGAAGGGGTCGCGAGCTCGAAAATTTCAATTGTCGTCATGTATTTTTGTTTTTAAATTTCGACAAATTTTTTTTGCCACCCGACAGTCGAAGGTGATATTATCATATTGGTACGTGCACACTTGCATAATACCTGCAGCTGGCATACAACATTTTATAGCTCCAAACATTGAAACAAAACATTTTCGCAGCTTCATATAATATATATATATATATATATTATACACTATTCAGAGGGTAAGATATCTATACACATTACACATATATTATTATATTAAACAGCGATCGAAATTTCACGTTACAGTGGTAATTTTATCGTATGTATACCTAACTAAATATGTAGAGAAAATTTTTTTATAATATGTATATGATTTGAAACGTCGCCGAAATAAACGATTTTGTTTACAACAGAGAGAGTTATTTCAAGGTAAACTTTTGGAAATCAACTATACTAAGTATTAACTCTTATACTCTTCAGTTTTTATATAATGAATTTTCATTATAAAAATGTATTTAATTTGTTGAAAAAATAAGACAAAAGAGTTTTTAAAAATTACATTATCTGGTGCAACGCATGTTGAAATGTGCAATGTGCATGGTTGGCGGAGCATCGTTGGCGCTGCATTTGGCCAACCGTACACGTGCAGCATAATTTTTTAAAACTTTATATCGCTATCTGACAAAAAGTTTTGCCTTATAAAATATTTTGTAACGATTAAAGTGCATTATAAAAAGTATATTATACATCTTTACTGAGTATCTGCATATAAAAGTACAATAAGGATATTGTATTCCATACCTACTATTTTATTTATTATTTATTTATTTATTTAGCTCTTTAAAAAAGAGCTCAGTGTCTCACTGAACAAGTTCGTGTGGGAGCCCATGAATTAAATGACAATAAAATAATTGTATACAAATAAAAAAAAATATATTTATAAGTATAAAATATATAAAGACAATTATTTTAAATACATGTTACTTAAGTAGGTAATAAATTTGATTAAGCTGTTAAACTTAACTAAAAATACAATTATAAAAAAATTATTTACATTAAATTAATTTTTGTTTTACAAACAACCGTTTTATATAACTAAAATTAAATTGGTAAATATATAAGAAAGAAAATTGTGTTCGTTTTCTATGCATTAAAGTGGTACACTTATATTGTTGTCTAGTTTTATATTCATGTTCTCAGTTATAAATTAGGTTATTTTTGATAATGTAAAGTACAAAAGCTTTATAGAATAATTTTTTTACTGATAGTATGTTTACATTTTTCTAAAGGTATTCTATGTAGTACATAAGATTCTTTTATTATTTATTATTTTTTTTTTTAGTAGGTCTATAGTTATATTGTAGGCACCTCCCCATATAGAAATACCATAATTAATAATAGATTCAACCAGTGCTTAATATACTTCTCTAATTTTCCTTATTTTATTTGTTACTAATTTCATATTATTTAATTATTTTCCCCATCACGAAAAGTTGAATTAAAAAACATTTTATGAATCGTTTATTTATTAATTATATAATATATAACACTTTTATTGAATAAAACTATTATACGTATATAATAAATTATACTCTTTATAAATAATATCAATGGCGTGATCTTACATTGTAAAATTCTCTACTTATTTTCTGGTGATAATAAATTATGTTGTAAGATCAACAGCATTGGAGATTGTAACTGCTTCCAAAGCGATCTTGACTGTCTTGTCACTGAAAAATTGTCTTGGTTTCAGCTATCAGCTTTTCTTATTCTATTAATCGTTTCGTCCTTATCTATGTTGTTGATAGTGTCTGCGATCTCGAATTATTTTATATTTCCTCTCTTAATCTCAAAGCCCACATTTATAACGCTACATGTAAAGTATTTAGGATGCTAGGCTAATAGCTGACGAGTTTAAGATTGCCTTCTCATTAAAATCGCTTTATTGTGCGGTGTTAATTAGGCCAATTCTCGAATATGGGTCAATTAGATAGTCTTAAACACGTATACACGTATACAGCTGAAAAACAGGAACAGCTTCTCGCTTTACGTGGCCTTCAAGTTAGGCATAGCACACCTCATGATTATGATCCGGTACTTTATGCACTCAACCACCAAACTCTAACCGATCGCCATCTCCTATCTATTCTTCCTGCTTAAACTGTCCCGTAAACTCCTTCACTTATTTTTTATTGTAATTTCACTTATTTTGTAATAATTAATTGTAATATTTTATTTGTACATTTATATTAAACTGTAGGCACGTACTTAATTTTGAGTGCAAGCATGTTTATCGTATGAAAAATAAAATATAATATATACTTTTTGTCTATTTTATATCATGAGAAAGTTGAGATGAACTGCATAATGCATTTATAGATACCAGCGATTGCTATCGAGTTCACACGATTTGTATAATTTACTTTTGGCGTGACATGTGCGAAAGCGTCAATGGTATATTAACTTTTTTTCGGCCATCGTAAACAAAATATAAAAAATGTAAATAAACACACCGTACAAGTTTGTACATTATATACAGGGTATATAATGTCCATATATAGCGTAGATGTGTGTAACCAAAATGTTATCCGACTATATATATTTTAAATTATATTTTTATATTATAGGTCATAATAGCCAATAGGTACTTAAAGGTACCAATAATTTAATAGTTTATAGAAAAAAAATCAATACCTAGTATAAATACTAATTTTTATATAATTAAAAATTATTCACGTTAAAAATAATAATAATATTACTGCACAGTGCACAGCTGGGTATATAGATATAGGTATAGTAGAAGTTACCTACACGGTGAATCATAAAACATATTAATCCTATATTTTAACCTATTACCTAATTATGTATATTTCTTTAATTCTAAATATAAACCAGTAAGTTTATAATGTACTTAAAATAGTATAATAAAAAAGTACCCAATTATAATATCAGGTGGGTACTAAGTTATATTCGGAGTTATATAAATATACATATATGTACTCTATAATTTATCATTAATTGCATTACTATTTTGTCACTTAAACAGTGTCCTGCAGCAATGGAGGTACATATAATATTTTTTATCTTCAATGAATTTATATATAGTGCCTATTATAAGGATAATATACTAGTATCATTTAATTGTATATACTTTAATCAGTATATAATAAACCTATAATATTTAGTATATATATGTTGAATTCTATACTTATTATTGTATATAATTATACATTTTCAAATAAATCACATGAATAACAATTTCATATACGCGGCAGCATATATACGTATAGAAAAAAATATTGTGTATATAATATATATATATGGCTTTCATTTAAAAATAAAATCTTTTCCTCATGACGATGAACCCGTGATGGACCATAGTTCATATGACAGTTCTTGAAATGACATTAAAATTTAAAATTAAAAAAATAAATCAAATCAAAATTATACATAATTAACTATTAAGGGTTCAAAATCAATCGAATGAGCATACTTATTGTGAATCATCCTGTACATTGTGCCAATGATATTATTCATTATATTATATACATTTACATTCGTTTTTCGAGTGTTTCATGGGGTCATTATTGGCTTGACCTGCGCGCCCAGCATGGTTGTGACTTGTGACATTCTGTTTTATTCGACATGCGCGTATATCGATAATTTTATCGAGTGTGAAAAGAAAGAGAGAGAGAGAGAGAGAGAGAGAGAGAGAAAAAATTAGAAAATCGTTAAGAGAATTCGAGAAAAAATCGACGCACGCATATTTGTTATATAACCTTAAAGTTCAATATATATGTACATTGTAAGTATAATATATAATAAACTATCCTCTATCGTGTCCATTTGTTTCCCCTTCGAGTTGACTCAATCAAATCCGCGATTTTTTCTTTCGTTTTTGGCTATCTCGTCATCAAAATCGTGCGGTCGACCGTCTAATCAAGAAATTTCGCTCAGTCATCGGTTGTTTTCCAGTACCTATATATTTTTTATACAAATATTATACGCCGTGGACCACAGTATATAATATAGTATTATAGTATCTATTATAACATAATCTATTAATATATAATTAATAATTAAACTCGCACAGACCTTCTAGCGTATAATTGATGGAAGAGACCATTAAGAATCTGAAAAATTCAAGGCGACAAGTGAAAATATACCCAGACAAAATACGTCCCGCATAAATTTAAAACAAAACTTTATTGGGCAATTAGAAACTTTTTTAACCTCAATTGTCAAAGTTTTGATTAAAATTATCGCGATTTAACTTTATACCGTCATATATTTAATGTAGCGCTTCACGTTATATCCATATATTTATATATATATATACCTATATTACTCGTTGTAAAATATATTATAATGGATGGATTTATTATATTTCAAAACTGTATTATGTTAAACCCACAATTGATGTTATAATTTATGATTATATATGTTAAGATTTATTTTCAGTTAATTAAAAACGCAATAACTATAATAGTTGTACCTACTTATTTTTGGAGTGGAATATCTACTATTATTTTGATAACTCTGCAGGAAATTTTAACAATTTAAACGAATATTTCTAAAACAATTATTGTATTATCAGAAGAAACTAAGTGTGATAAATATTTAAAATTAATACCTACTGTCCATTTGTCCAAATATAATAACTAAATATAATAATAAATAATAATAACTATATATAATTATTATACACGTAATATATTATTTGTAAGTATAGTAGGTAGCCTGCAGTAGATACCTATTATTTATACTTTATAGTGCAATAAATAATAATATTAAACATATCTATTCAAGTTATAATAACACATATTTTGACATTTGAATTATTAATTTAAATATTCTATCGAAGATTTTTTATCTTTTTGGTGTTTATATTTGTTAATTTTAAATTTTTATATGAATAATCTATAAAAACAAAATTCCTTATAGTCTTTGTGTGAATAATATATATATATATACATATATTATAGCACCGACATCATCGCGATGGGTTGTAATGATAAATATAATAATTATACTAGGTCGATCCACAATGGGTCATAAAACACATTTTTATTTATATTTTATTGTTTATTATTTATGTTTAAGATTTCACGAGGATCAGCAAAAGAAGCATATAAATACTTTAAATTTAGACCAAATTAAAAGAAACAAAAGAAAACATTTAAATATTTTTCTTATACTGTCATTTTTACAGGCTTAGGATCAAAAAAATTCATCCTTTCAATTCATTATATCAACCTGTTGGTTTTCGATTTTCTTTGAGCGACAGAGCTAAGTATATATATAATATACACGCGAGCTAGTGATGCCAATCATCATGATAATCGGTGAATAAAAATGTAAACCGTATTGTTCCGTCTCCACCAGACCAGCAAACGACCAATATTATTGTTATAACTTATAATTTTATCTGAATTAATAATAATGAAATCAGTGAAAAAAAAATATATATATATAAGTATATCGATTTATAGGTATGTTATAGACTGAAGATTGTACATCCATTGTGGAGGATTCGGTATAGGTATATAATATCTACATTGAACTCTGGCAGTATTAATACTGACATTGACACGAAAAATCCTTGTGGTTCGTACCTATATAATATACACACATATATATCTTTAAAATTTATGTTTTTTTCGGAAAAAGATAAATAAAATAAAAAGATTATATAGAAAGTTTTGGAATACCTAAAATAAGATAAAATGTATTCGTATTAATACCTTTCGTGTACCTGTGTCCTATATATTCATTATATAGGTCAAGCTAAGAAGACGTTAGCCTAACAATTTTTAACAGCATTTGTCGTTCGCGCATCATCAATTCCTCTGGTAAAAAAATTGATTGGTCGTTTGCGCATCGCACGTTTTAACAATATAACAGATAGTCCGATGACACGACTAAAAACTAGACTACCTATATAATATATGTATATCTATAAACCTTGGACACGACCGGCCGGTATGCGAATAAATAGATCCCAGATCATCAAGACCACAACCACACTTCTGGTAACAACTCGTCTCGGGATTCAATTGCCTTATCTCGATCTATAAAAGTCTCGATCACGCCAGAATTTAGTCTTACCTAATAACCGTATTTAATGTAACATTGTTACTTACTCGATGTGGTGTTTCACAGCAAATCGGGGGTTATTTTCGATTGAAGCGAAGCGGAGCGACATCCGAGAGCGGATAGCGAGCGTGGCCCGTCCCCCCGGCTAATATGTTTCCAAAAAATAAGCTGTTCGTAGCAATAACGATGCCCAAACGTCCTACGCCCATTTTTAAGGGGTTCTATGTGCAGTAGACATTCTATTGATATTTTAAATTCTGGTATTTATATAAAATTTAGCTTTGTTTATTATATTTACACAGACGATTTTCTCCAAATATTATGTTTTGAATTGGATTTGCCTTTTCTGGGATATTTTATATCTATCCCGATATTTTTTTTACGTAAATCGTGTGTTATGTGTATTGAAATGTATTGCCTGAAAGTTGGATATTGGGGGATATGCGGATAGCTGATTGGGGGAATAATTAAGGATAGGCATGATATTCGTGATCGTTTTTATACCGAACTATATCGTCGATATCATCTGGACATCATATTACACGAAATCGTACAAAAAATACGCGCAGACAGAAACACATTTGAATAATTTATAATTGGATCTCGTAAGCACGAAGGCATGTTGTGGGCAATTGCAGCATATTATACAGAATAGCAGTTCGACATGTCGCTTTTCAACGTTCATTATATATAGGTATAGGAGGCACCTATACTATAATAAACGCGGTAATGTGCTCTATTTATTGGTAGATACATTTTTGTAACTTTTATTTTGTATATTCGGAATATTTTTCGAGTAAAATAATGGGTAAAACGATGTATATTCAGAATTAAAATCTTAACAAGACGTAACAGACACTATTCGCGTGTTCATTGATACACATACTATATAGATAAGTTTAGTTTTCAATCAGATGGGCGCATCCGATTGGAATTCAAGGAAGAAACATCATTTGGTTGAAGTTTAAATTATTTTTAACCAGTACATAAAATTATATTATAATAAAACTACTGATATGAAATTGTGATAATCGTGGCTAATGTGGTGATAATATTAGTAATCTAGTGAATTATTAATTAATAATTAATCTATCTAATTACTAGATCGCGAATTTATACGTACTAAAAACTAGCCAAATATATCCACTAAAATGTTGAAATATGCACTCAAAAATTATATACTAATAAAAAAACTATTTATCGTTGCTAAATTTTACCACACATAATTTACACAATATAATTTGACCATCAGTTGAAAAAATATTTTGACAAAATTTGAACTCGAAGACGACTAGATAACGATAATTTATCTTTCGGCATTTTAAATTAAAGTATATAGCTGCGCTTAAAAAAACTTTATATACTTTAATACACATATTTTAACGCGAAAGCGTGGATAACACACAGCAAATATTTTAATGCAACTGAAAAATTATCATTGGTCCAAGATCTGAATCGTTATTGTCTTATTTAAATATTACTTCAGCGATAGGTAGTCTAAAATTAAGATAGGTACTGATAGCAAAATACGTAAAAAATCGTACATTCGTATTATACAATATGAAGTATGATCAATATAAATCGAAAGTCGTATATTTCTACCTATATCAATTTATTTCAATATTAATCAAAAAATATAAAAACTAAAATTTAAGTAACTAAATATATATTTTTTTAATTTAACAATGGGTAATAGTTATTAGACATTTTTCACAAAAACGTTAACCAAATTTCATTATAAACACCTAAATATGCATTAAAAGATGAAATATACAGTTAAAATCGTAAAATAAGCCCTTAATATGTAAAAAAAAAAAAAAAATACTAAAATATGCAGACAATAAGCACTAAAAAAATTTGTTATTTTTAATCACATCATCAGAAAACACATAATGTGCATAGGTACTTAGCATATCATACGATTAGAAAAAAAAAAACATGCAAATAGGTACATACAAATCCGCGCTCTGGTAATCATTAATCAAAGTTAAATTTATTGAGGAACACAGAAAGCCATCGGATTGCTAATCTGTTTATCGTCTAACCAATATATATTATATATATTCTAATGTTTCGAAGAACACGTGGTATGTGTTTATTGTTTGTAATCTTTACTACAATACTGCGCAGGACACCGCGTCACCGCATATAGTTTCAGTCTATAATCTGTAAAGATTCTACCCGATTTTTTTTTTCAGAAATTTGGTAAATTTCAATTTGCTAAATTGTTTTCTAAAATGCTGTCTATGTATAAAATATAAATTGTATATTTTCTATAAGTACAATTACATATTATAAATTTAAAAAAGTAAAAAACCACTTCAACATGAGTTTTTCAAAGGACCCAATATACCTATCAACATGAATGAAACATAATATGTTATATTATACGTATATCAACTTATACAATATAGTTTTAATGGGTGTATACTAATAAAATTATTTTCCATCTCTAAAAATAGTTTAATTTTTCTATTTTAATTTCATTATTTTGGGAAGAAGCAACATAATATTAAAATATTTTAAAAATAGTTGGTTAATGTTAATTTTAATTATTGAAATAATATGTAACAATAATCATTACATATAAAGTATAAATATAAGAATATGTTGTTATGGATAGTATAATAAGCAAACAATTTAATTGTATTAAATTAAACATTGAAAATGTTTTTTGAAAAAGTTCTTATCGTGTTTTTATTATAACTATATTTTGGTAGACTCGTAGGCGGAGATTTTAGAAAAGGGCTTACAGGGGCTTAGCCTTCCTTAAATAATTTAATCATAGCTGAAGCCCCCTCAAAAAAATAAAATGTTGTATAAACTATAATGTAAAAAATTTTCCAATACTATAATAATATATTTTGAATATGTTTTCCATCATGCATATTGTATATTTTAATATTTTATTGTAAATTGAAAATATCACTAATCCTATTTGCCGTTTTGAAATCGATTTTTCTGAATGACCTTTTTTCTTCTTATTATTTGCGGTAATATTTAATTTATATGCCGTATAATTTAATATTCTTTAATATTAGATAGGATCTTCACCTTGGGCAGATTGACTAAAAAAATTGAACATTTTTAAAATTAAAAATTGTATATATATCTAAGTACTAAAATTACTACTAATAATAATTATATCCATTAAATGTGTATTCTGAAATCTGTTAACATACATACATACATTATTTATATTTATTTATATATATTTTTTTTTCTACTACACACTTGTATAATTACATAGTTAGTTGATTATTCAATAATGAGAGACTTAAAAAAAAATTACTGTAATTCAATAATTCGAATTGAGTACCAACTTTTATAATGACATAATATTAGCCAAATTTTATTTTGTTTCTCTTAAAATTATTTGCTAATAATCATGTTAATTTTGAAACATATATAAGATATAGAAACATCATAATATATACTTTTGTTTTATTTTTTAATATTAATACTTAAATTCCCATTACGATTTACAGTAAACTATTACCTACTTGTATAATTTTAAAATTAATTTTATTTAAAATATTTCAACGGAAATGAAAAAATGACATTGATATGTTCGTATTAATGCCTGTAAACATATATATATTAAATATAGATCGAACAGTTTGAAGTTCGAAAAATTAAACCAAACTTCAAAAGTTGGGTTCTGGTTCGAAAGTCGAACTTAAGTAGTAAAAAGTCGAACTGAACTTGATCAAAGAGTTAAAATTCGATTAGAAGTTTGAACTCCAGTAGAAGTTGTTCGAACTTGAACGAACTATTGGAACTCGAACATTTTTTGAACGTGGATTCAAGTTCACCACTAAACTAACAACTTTTCTTTGCTTTTGCTTATTTGTTTATTTTAAGAAAGTATTTCGTCAGCACTCTCTTTTAAAATATTTTTCGGGGCGCAATAGTTTGATTTCGTTATGAAAACTAAATATTCGGTTCGGGTTCGATCTTAAGTTTAATAGTTCGGTTTGAGTTTTTCGGTTCGACACCTAAATTTCGAATTCGACCCACCTCTAATATATATATATATATATATATTATGGGAAATAATAAAATAAACCACCCCCACGCAGTAAATTATTAATAAAATAATAGTCTATTAAAAATGTTATTTTCGTCACAAATTTTTGTAATACCTACTATTATTCTTGATCTTCAGTAAGTATAAACACTAAATAACATAGATAATAGTTATAGGTATAACTATATATATTGGTTATATACATTATAATCAATGGTATAATATAGATAGGTATAGGTATTTATATTATATATATTTGTGAATAAAAATATATAAGAAAAGGTAACACTACACCTATTTAATAATATATTCCGAATATATAATTGGTTTGAATACTTTATAAGACTATATTGGAACTGGTTAAGGATTATATTGTTTCTCTGTAAATGATATACCTTCAAACGCACACGCTATGTCTTCAGGCTGCAGGGTATAATTTTATTCCTAAAGATTTTTGTCAACAACGTATCGACTTTAATTAGTTCTCTCGCCATTACTCACACTCATTCGATGCCAAATTTTTTCTATAAAATATGATGTTTTAACCATGAATTCGATATGAATAGTATAATGTTTTTATGATGATAATATGCCTAAATCGGTTCCACAGAATTAAACAAATTTGATTTCTGTTTCTGTATATAGGTAGGTAGTCTATATTGCATAAGTACCTACCCATTACACCCGCAACCCAAAATTGTTTTCACATTGTTTCGAACATTGCAAATAACGCTCATAACGATGACGCATTTGTACAAAATTATCTCCTCTTACGTTGTTTATCTACTGTTTTGGTAAGTTCAAAAAATCTGAGTCCTATGCACTTAATTGGGATTTAGAAAAAAAAAAATCACCTTGAACGAACGAATAATAATAATAATAATAATAATAATAATAATAATGGTATGTATATACAAACGCGTGTCTGGAAACTGCAGTATCACGTGAAAACAACGGAAATGGATCGCGGGGATGGAGACACAAGAGTCGAATAGGTATATAAGGTACCAGCTACTTGCACTTAACGACACGTATTCCTTTTTCGTCGAACAATGTACATATATGTGACGACGTAGGTTCGGTAATTCGATCCGAAAGATTTTAATTATCGTAACAATAATAACAGTATGTTGATATAATAATATATTGTTGTTCGGGCGTTGGAATACATACCTATATACACATTATAGAAGTAAACCTATATTTTTTGATGCGTAATATGCCTACGACGTTTTTAGTTTTACGGCTTTTTCCTTTTTTTTTTTTTTTTTTTTTTCTGTGTGTATACATATAATATAGGCAAATAGTATGTATTATTATTTATCGTAATGCATTTCGAAATCATTGAAAAGTGACGTATTTACGACGAGACCGTTACGAAGAAAATATATAATAATAATATATATATATATATATATATCCGCGATATTGTGCCGGTCGGGTACCTAGTGAGTACTGTTTACCTAGGTAGTATTACGTCGTATTTTTTTTTTTTTTTTTTTTACAGTATGTATAAAAAGTAAAAAAATGTTCGCAAAAATGTAAATATTAGTTCTAGACCGTAAAAATTCGACGAGACCGCGTTTAAATACGCGCATATATGTATAATATATATAATAAACTATATAAAGAATGCGAATAAATTAACGAAAATATTACCGACAATTTCAACTTTATTGTTTTGGTCTGGAATAATATATATAACTGCAGCAACATTTATGTAAAGTAAACGACCACTTTTAAAACTTAATTTATAGCTGTAGTCGTACCGTATACAATATAGGTAATAATAATAATAGGTAGTACCTATATATAGGTTACCTACCGTTATACCTACTTATTACAAGCACACACAAAAACTGTGAGTTTATGTCCTATGAATATATATTATACGCATTTTGTAGTAGGTATATTATTATAATATATGGAACGATAGGTAATATTATAATAATTAATTTTTAATTAAAATTTGTGCTAATAATAATAAATCATAACTATAAAATATATAGGTACGGCTAGGCGGATGTCTTCTTTTCAATATAGGTACCTACTTATAATGTAGGTACTCATTTTTTCGGTGAATTTTTATTTTTATTATTAATTCTTTAGGATTGTTGTTTTTCGAATTACAAAGAAATTAACAAAAATTGTTTATCAGTTGATTGTTTTTTTTTTTTTTTTTTTTTTTTAAATAATTTATTAGTTTATTATTTTATATGCGCAGACTATCGATTTTTAAGCTTTTTAAACATATTTATAAACAGTATAACAAAATTCTTTTATATATTATAATATATTGTGATTAAGCTAATATTATCTATTTTTTCAGGTTTTTATGATATGAACATCTAAAATTACAATTGTATTATTTTATACCTAAAAACGATAAAAAAAAATACGAAAAAAATTTAATTCCAAAATGTCTATATTATTAATATAAATTTTAAAATATTCAAAAATTTTTGAAAATTTTATTCACGTATAAATGTATATTATTTTGTTCATATTTGAATACTCGCCAAAATATATTTTTATACAACTTTTCTTCCAGTGGTTATTCTTTGTACATAGGAAAAATATACAGCAAAAATTCGAAAATAAATTCTTTATGGGGCATTAGGATTTAGGACAACCGTTTTATTTTAAAAATGACTGTTTCTAATTATATCAGACCGATACAATATTTACTCCGGTATTCAATTTTAAGGTATTTTTGTATTCTTATGACGAAGGTATCGACCGAACAATATTTTTAAGTTTTTATTGTAATATAATTCTGGTTCTTAAAACCTTAAAAATAAGTTGCTTAATTTCAAATACAAATATTCATTGAATTAAAAAATAATGCTCGAAATGTTTTTAGTACGATACGTCAAGAACTTTTTGGACTATATTAAGGAATCTATTATGGTGGTTGAAAGCGATGTATTATTTTATTTCATTGATTTAGATCTAAAAGTCTGACAAAATTAAGACTATAGGCATAGAATTTTCTACATTCGTGTTCTTTATTAGGGAATGTTGGAAACAAAATTTTTATATGTTTACTAAAAAATGTATAAAAAGGAGACTTGATTTGTGGAAATTTACTAATTTGTAAATCTTTGTCATATGAAAATAAAACATAATATGAAAAAATGATTCCCAACATTCTCTAGTAAAGAACTTATAGTATCTTAATATATTTTCAGAATTATAAAATTGGAACATTGTAAGTATTATCCTTAATTTTGTTATGCTTTTTGCATATCTTTACAGACATATTTTCAATAACTATTTATTATTACACAACGATATAAAATGTTACCAACATAGGACTATTTTAAAATGTATTTAAATATTTTTCAATTGTTAGATTTAGATTTTAATTTTTATAAAAATGTTGATAAAATTTCCTATGCATATAGGGAAATTGTGCCTTAATGATTCAAACTGTATTATTGGAGTGCGTATTTAGATATTCTGATAGAATTAAAATCGTATTTTTGAGTGAAAAATATATTTTTTTCATAATTGTAAAATAGATTGCTGAAAAGACGTGACATGTGCCATCCACACCAAAAATTACGACTGCAAAACATAGAATTGGATCTGTCACGAACCAATTTTGATAAATAAGCATATTTTTACATTAAAACTTATTAATTTAATATTAAGTTTAATTTATTGTCTTATATTTTCGGATATTATATTATTTTTTGTCTCTATTGAAAAAATCCTAAAATTAACTGTTTGACCCGAATTTTATATTTCGTTAAGTTTACTTTCTCAAAAGTAATTTTCTCATAATTTCTTCGTTTATAAATCCTGATAAATTGTTTTCCAACGTGCGTTTTTTTTCTGATTTTGACACAACTCTTAAACAAATGAACACTTGGCGATATAACAAATCATCTATACATTTTAAAAACTCATACAACTAAATGTACTTATCAAGTATCTAATTTTGGCTTAAATAATATTTAATTTTCTAATATAAAACTTAAATATATAATACTAGTATAATAATATGCATTCGTGTATAAATGTATAATATAATATATAGTACACAAAATAAAGTATCCCACGATACGTTTATATTATAAGTATATAGTTTCAAGTGGCGGGATAATATAAATTCCATTATATTACCTCGCTTGGCTTCAATAAATTTAGTAGATCTTAATCTAACACCACCGGTGTACAAATATATAAGTGTATATAGTTTATTATATTTTTTTTATTGCCTAGGTACCTATATTATTTTTTAAAGAGATGTCATTGTTTTGAATTAATTAATCATTAAATTTTGATTTATTCGCTGTTTACCCGTTTTATCAGTTTTTCATTAAAAAAATATTCGATACTTAAATATATTATCGCAGATATCGATTACGCATGTAATATGTACAATTTTTATATAATATGTATATTATTAAAAAAAAAAATAATAATAATAATTATGATAACTACCAATGTTCTTATAAGTATACATAAATAGAAGACACATATTTATTTTATATTATATCTACAGAAAATGTACATTGAATTAGTTTTTTATGTATATTATTTTATTTGTTGAATATTCTGCAGTGTTGATTTTACTTCGGTTATCGCCGCGCGTAGTTCCTCATGATTGTATAGCCGTATTGGTAATATTATTATAATTTGAGATTCGCTGCCTTGGAATTTTTTGTATATTAGTAGGTATTTTGTTTTCTGTTTTTAAATCTATATGGTACTATATAAGTTCTTTTTCGTCCATTAATAGTCGTTTATTATTGTTAAGTATTTTATTTTCAATTTACAATATTGTATTATATTGTTAATTATTTTAATTATAAATAATTTAAATAAATTAGAATAAATAATGACGAAAAACAAGTTTTGTCAATTATATTATTCATAAACGAAACATATTTTATATACATAAATGCCCGATGCGACCATAATTATAATTGTTCATCTTAATCCCAGTTATTTTTTACAGAGATGAAAAAAATACGTAAATTTTGTTTTAGAAATTCACTATTATGCTCAATTTGTAGATCTTCGGTTGTTTGTATTTTCACTGATCTTTATAATATTATGTATACAGTGGCGCAGGAACTTTATTTTATTTGGAGGGGGACTAACAGTATTGATACTTAAATACATTTTTTTAGAATGTAATACATAAAATCTCTCACTAGTATGTTTAAATATATAAATATAATAATTATATAAAATGTCTAAGAAAGTGTGAAACCAGTTAAACATTTAAATATAATACTTACTTCATAGTTTTTTTTCTTTATAATCTCGTATATGACATATAGTTACAGTAACATATTTACAAAGTTAATAGTTAATAAAAAGGAATAACTACAAACAAAAATCTGTGTAAGTACCGACTTGATGACTGATACCTGTATCGAGTAACCTTTGAGTATGATCATTGATTATAAATACTTTATATAATCAATGGTATTATTTATTATTATATGTTACAAATGAATTATGCATGTTTACATTGATGATGATTGTTCATTTTATCCAAGGAGAAAAAAGTATATCTTATTTAAATCTAGGGGGACAACGGTTTTTTTAACTTATTTAAAACTTATTTTTTTTCTTTTGAACCTTACACACGAATAGCCGACTGGAGGAACTTTGAGGGGACAAATTTCTCCCCCCTGCCCCCCCCCCACTAGTTACGCCCTTGGTCGTATATCGTTTGTGTATCACTATTGTTTATTTTGACCTTTTTTGTACATCGTTTGCGTATGTTCAGTTAAATAGTTACGGTTACGGTTAGAGTTCATCGATTAGACAAAAGTTATTACAAAAATCGAAAAATTACCTCTAAGATCGTTTTTAAAATAAATCAGAATGCTTTTTACTCAAAAACTTCTAATTGATTTCGTTTACCAGAAAATTGCACTAAACCCATTTTAGAAATAGGTAAACGGCAATATACGCAAATGATTTTCAGTTTTGTAGCATACTAACCGTACTATCAATGTGCTGTGCAATAATCAATCGTAAATAATTGTATTTTCACGCCACTTATATCATGTATAATATATATTTTATATAAAACTATATAGATAGGCTTTATAAATTAACATTTATTATATTATTCGTATAAAAGAAAATTGTGTTTAAAAAATAACGTAATTTTATAGGTTTTTAAATACAAGTTTAAACACCTTGTGCCGTTATGTACGTCTGTTCATAGTCACTAGTACCTATCTATCATTGGCGGAAATGGGGGAGACTTGAGGGGAGTTAGCTCCTATAAAATTTTGGCAAGCTCTCTCAAAAATGGACTGAAAAATAACTCTCGTGTTTTTTAATTTTTTTCCGCGACTTTGTTGAAAACATTTTGTTGCAGAAAACGGAGACAATATCGGCGACAATGTTTCTTTGGTGTGGACGCGGCTTAATATACGTTCGTCTGTTCGTTGTTGTGTTTACCATATTAATGTTTACAATTTTTATTTGTTTTGAGTAACTATATATGGGTAATAAGTTAGTAGGTTAAAAAAATTGTTTATGGAATTATATTTTATTGTTCAAGATATGATTACGAGTAGAAACGAAAAATTTAGCGTAGTATAGCTGACTTTCCGAACTTGTTTGTCCGGTTCTCATTTTGAGAGGTTTTTTTACATTTGTGGTTCAGATCTTCCCGTATATTAGACAACAGTGAGGGGTGCATGCTTCCCTTGTTAGATAGGATATTAATGGTGGATGTATTGTATTTGAAAGCAATGATAAAGTTATTTATTCCAATAAAATTATTCTTAGCGGAGCTCGGTGTAATATACCTCCAAACATTTATTGTCAAAAACATTAGTAAAAATGTATGACGTGATATATAATATTAATATTTAATTTGTATTAGGTACCTATATAGGAATATGTATAATATACTCTGTTAAAATTTCTATATATATACCTACCTATCAAGAACCATAATTTTTAGAATTACGAAGAAATAATCATTTTAACCGACATTTTCTGGAGGATTTTGGTGATTTCCTTCATGCGTTTATCAATAAATTAAAAAATTGCCATAAAATGGATAAGTACTATTGGATAAAATATTCTGGTCGAAAATTGTTAAGAGAAAAAATGAAATAAAATGATAGTATAAAAATAATTACAATAAATAATAAATAGTATTATACCTATACCATAGGTCCTTTTATTTGAAAATAAATGTATAAGAGAGGCCAAACAATACGTGTTCGATTCGGTTATGTGAGTTATTATTGTGTGCGACATTTGATGAATGAAAACTGTCAGTCCCTTGCACTCTACACAGTGAAAAAGAAAATCATAATTAAAAAATAAATTCGTGTATAGAAATACGTGATATAAAAATACTTGTAAATCTTAATATATATAATATATATATATAAATAAAAGTAAGAACAATAATAGAAAAAGTTCGAAAAGCCCATTCTGCGAGTGTATAAAATTCCCGGTTTCTAAACGTATTTTAAACAGTTAATCTTAAAATATAAAACAGAACGAATAATATATGTCTCCCTAGTAATTAAATCGAAAATCGTAACTCTGTACTAATAACTACGGACAGACGGACGGATACAACAGGAATAAGATGACTAATCTTATATTTTGAAATCTAAAATGTGCTCAGATTCAGGCGGGTGTAGTCGTTTCATCATCCCTTTAGTCTTCGGACAGAATAATATGTAGTGTATTCGAGTGAATTTCGGTATAATACAATCAATGATATTGTACAATTATAATAGATAATAGTATTGTAATTATTTATGAATGTAAAACGATTAAATAGATTAATCTTTTATTATAATTATATAAAAATATTAATGAATTACCTATTGAAAAGTTGTTTTCAAGTCTCTAGCATTATTATTTGTCGATTTATGAAAATTTTTCATCATTGTAAAACCTGCAATACTTATGTAAAATATAAATAGAGATGATGGCTGTAGACGAGTGGGCGTAGTATGCTGCAGGGATGCTGGGTACCCACTTACTTTAAATTTTATTCTAAACCTGAAAATTCTGTTTTGATTTTGATAATGACCATAAAATAAGGTGTAGCTTTGTGTCAACTGGTACATTCCTTTCTATATCTTATAGCATGAGCCGATCTGAGCCCGACGTTCGTCTTTTATCGAACAGGATTTCTGAAGCGGGCTACGTTTAATTTTATAAAAGGACATTATAGAAAATGTAAAAAAAAAAAATGAAGAAAATTTCTTTACTTAATATTTGAAATGGTCGAATCTAAGAGATGTTAGAGGACAAACATGTTATCGAGTGTTATTAGATGATTATTTTTAATTCGTAGGACTGCAATTTATTTCAAAAACGGAAATAATCTATATAACATATATAACAGTGCTTCGATTTGACAAATGATCGATTGTGGTTAAAATAGTTTGCATTGATTTATATGTATATATTATAAATTATAATTATGTGTGATAGTGTAAGCGGTGTACCTATACGTAGGCACCTATATATGACAAATCTTATCTTATACTACTGTTATCATTATCGGCCGAATACGCGATTTGTTCCGTCGTCGATTTCTCGAATAACACGTCACCGGACGTCGATGACGGTGATAATATAATCGGATTACTTTCGCAGACCCGACCGTAAACTATACTTTATATACATCCAATTCTTCGTATATGCGATATATGCGTTGTACGTACTTACGGTAGCCTGTCCGGTACAGCCGGGCCGATACGGACTCCAAAGAAGCAAGAGCTATATATATATATATAGATATTATATAGGAATATACGACGTATTTGTATTAACATCATATATAATTCAAGTGTATGGGAATGCGGTCATTTTGTTATAGAAAGAAAAAAACAAAACAAGAAAATCTGAAAAAAAAAAAACAAAAGCAAAATAAAATCTCGCCTACAACCCGATCGCCTGTGTGCGGTCGGTGTCGTATATTTAGTATATATAGTAATGTACAATATATTATACATATCGCGGGGTTCCAGGGAGTAGAACAATCGTTGTCGTCGTTCGTAGCTGGAGACCTCGCCCCGAAATGGTTTCGAAAAAATGTGCTGATCTTGGACGAAAAAATATAAAATAAAGAAATAATAATAAAATAAACACGTATATACACAATAATATAATATTATGTACGCCTTCACAATATTTTATTATCTATAGGTATGACCTAAAACAGCTGCAGCAGACGCCTAACCTGGAAATATAGACCGCTACTGATTATATTATATTATTATTATTATTATTATTATTATTATTATTATTATTATTTATTGTAGGTACTCATATATACCTACAATATATACTAAAAATGAATATCGTTTGCCTGTTATTCGTATGTGCACTCGTACAAAATATACCTATATAACTTGTTTAAAAAAAAAATATACGATTTATTTGTATACTATAGTACATATTATATAGGCACGTTTCTGGACTGATTTTCGGGTGACAATGTTAGTGTGAGGGATGCAAAGCACGAGGCAAAAAAATCATCGATTTTTTTACAATAGAACACCGTCGAAATTCAATATAATATATATTATATACATGTAGGTGCAGTATATATACACTATATAGTTATAGGATTCAATTTACGACCCTCAGACAAATCATTCTCGTTTTTATTTTTTTCCATGCTTCTTCTTCTTATTTTGAGCGTAAATACTCCTTAAAAAAAAAAAAATCCCTAAAAAAAGGTTTTCTCATTGTGCCGGCGATGACAAATTATATATACATATATAGGTACATATGTATTATAGGTACACTACACTCGAGATGAAGCACTTAAATACGGAAAAACCTCGTTGAAACTAAAAAAAAAAAAAAAAAAAAATGGCCTAAAACGTTTACAGAATTTATCAAATTCTAATAATACACTGCTGAATTCATTATTTTATACTATGTATAATAATTATTATAAAAATATTTCGTAGCATTTTGATGTCCACGTACATAAAAAGAATAATTGCTTATCAATATAAGTACTTTATTACCAAGTAATTTTTTTATTAATAATTCTTTGTAAAATTCAAACATTGCATATAATATATTATAATAGTACGTATATAGTTAAATGTTTTTTTTAGACTATAAACTGTTTTATAAACTCAAATATAAATAACATAACTTGAAACAATCAATTCTTATCTTTTCAGAAATTTTTTTATCGCATTGTTGAAATATATTTTGATCAGTTTAAACATGATCATTTTTTGCTCACCAACATTTTTCTGGTATAATGTATTGATATTATGCTTCTACAATTTCTATTAAATGATCTTTTTTTTTTTTTTTTTGATCGGCTACAATTCTGACCGGAGACTACCACATGTGTACTGGAGGGCTTAGCCCCCTGAATACGCCTGTGAATAAATATGTTGTCCTGCTTCGATCCTACTTGATTTAAAGCCATGTGAGAAATGAATTGATTTTAAAATTATGTGTTTTTAAGATTTTTGAAAGTGTTGTATTATTTCATAAATACAGACCTAAAACTATAACAAAAAGGTTACACAGAATTTTCTGATTTTAAATTTAAAATAGAATTAAGATTTTGTAGGTCTTTACTATAAGAAATTTTGAAAATAAAATTTTTATATTTTTACTAAAAAATTTAAAAAAGGAGACTTAGATTTTGGAAATTTACCAATTCGTAAACCTTTATTATATGAAAATAAAACATAATATAAAAAAATTATTCCCAACGTTCTCTAGTAAAGCTAAACCTACAGTATCTTAATATATGTTCGGAATTAAAATCGGATCATTGCAAGTAAGTGCCCTTCATTTTGTCAGGATTTTTAGTCTTTATAGACATATTTTTAATAGTTTTTTAATATTACGCAACAATAAAAATGTTACCAACATAGGATTATTTTTAAATTACTTTTAAAATTGATTTAATTATTTTTCAATTGTTCAATTTAAATTTTTGTTAAAATATTAATTTCAATAATTCCTATGCATAACCCCTTAAAACTGACTTATTTACTTACCATGGGTATATATTTAGGTATGACAGCAATATTTACGTTTTTGTCTAGTTGTGCCATTCATAGGATAATTTTGACGTCAGTAATCGAGGATTTTTAAATGTAGACAAACAAGCATAATATGCTAATATATAGAATATATCAGGGTCATATCTGTATTATTTTTTATTATTCTGTAATTACAACATTTGTTTAAAAATTACTTGTGAATTTCTTATCACAGTATGATAAAATAGTATCATAAAAGATAAATAGTTAAACTACAAATAATATGAGAACTTTAACTATGCCTGACAGGGCCGTATCTAGGGAACTGCTCTATCAGGACAATTAACTTTAAAAATTTGAACTGCAGGGTCGTCATTTGAGGATTCAAACTATACTTTTACAAAAAATGGTTAAATTATTAAACATGCAGTGACCTTTTTATTTTTTTGCTTATTTACGATTTTAAGGAAGTATTTTGGGAAAATGAGCTTTATAGCCAAATCAACAGTTTCATTCGGGCAAAAAAATTACTCCTCTGAGCCCAGGGGTAGCTATTTTCTAAATACGGCCATGCGATGCCTGAGAATAGATATTTTCGATGCTTATATCTGAATATCTAAAATCTATACCTAATTAAAATATGTCAACATTTTGAATGTACGAATTCGTATTTTCGTTGTCAGTGAATTAGAAATGTTTTAAAAATGAGTTAAACCAGGTTTTTTGTCGTCAAATTGGGAGTCGGCGAATTGAGAACGAACTATAAATGATTAATGAAACATTAAGATTTGACAAATTCGCATTTTAGTTTTGTATAATTATTTATTTTATTTCTATTTTATCAGTGTAGGTACTGCAACAACTATATTTATACATTTAATTATATATAATATATATATTATATACAAATATATTAAAGTATATATATAATATATATATATACCTATTATATGTAATAATGTAAGTTTATGGGTCTCCACACGGTTTTAAACGCAAATCTATGGGTCTCGTTGGGGTCGGGCCCCTTATTATTTTTAAAGAAATAAAATAATATTTGATTATATTCTGTGATTTAACTGCAAAATATAATTGAATTTCGGGATATCTTGTGTTATACATTTTTTTTTTCAAGCTAATTTGTTAATTATTCGTTCATTATGGATAAGTTTAATTAATTAAGAGATACCAAATCGTTATAATTTTTTCCCAAGTACCTATATATATATATATTACATAATATAACTATTACAAGATATATATCCTCTACGATGACCATTTACACAGCGATTCACTCTATTTTCCCCATGGAGGAAAAAACGTAAACAGATTATTTCTAGTTATGGACTCGAAATTATTTAGATATACATACATATTATCGGTAGATAGGCAATATATTTACCCGTACTCGGTATCGGATATTTTTTTTATATTATTATCATATTATAAAATAATGAGTGCGTACTATACCTATGATATTTTAAGTCCTATAACATCTACATAATAATCCTTGACTCGCAAGAAAAGACAAGTGCACGCCAATATCGATAACTGCACTAAATATATAGTATACTTAAATTTTATATTAACTTTTCACCGCAGATGAAAGCCCGTTGGGCGTACCAATACTATATTATATATTATACAAGACAGTATAGACACACGACAAAATATCTTTATCCTTGTGTCTCTTTGACCGAGTAATATTTTTAATCACCTTGGACGGTTTGCATATTATAAAACAATAACTAGGTATATGGCGGATTAATATATATATATATATAAACGAGTGTCCTTATATAACCATACGATATATATATTAGGAAATTTCAAAATACAAAAGATCCAAAAAAAAAAAAAATACAAAGATGTATACTTACTCGACGTTCCTCGGGGTAAGTGCGATGCACACTGATGATAATACATTATGTATACGAATACATGATAAATATATAGGTAATAACCGAATATATAAGTGTATGGGAAGCTATATAATATATATATATATATATTGTATATTATTACCACGCGGTATGTGTTTATTTGTCTGCGTTCAAGGGGAAAAAAAATCGTCGGTAGGTAATTAAAGAGCACACAAAAATATATACGGTTTAGCTTTTCACTGGAAAAACAAAAGATTTGGGTAAGCCATTATTATGTGACGTGTGTGTGTGTGTGTGTGTGTGTGCAATATCCGTCTATATAGATACGTTCACACAGAGCCAAATAGTCAGCCTCCGGGCGACGTGGACCGCGCGCACAAAGACACAAACCCGGTAGCCGGAACGGTGACAGGATTCATGATGAATAATTGCCTTAGAGCTCTACGGTGTGGCGCGTTCCGAGTTTGAAATAAATAAAAAAGTGCCTGCATGTTATATTATACTATATTTTTTTTTTATTTTATATATATATATATATATGATTTTTTTTTTACAAAATTAAAAAACTGAAAAAAAAAAACGCCGATGTGTACGCGAAATAAATAACGGTCACACGGATAAATGCGGTGTCTTTTCTGTACGCGGCGAACGCCGGACCACCTGACATTGAGTTGGAGATGAGTTTCTCTTTCTTTCCGAGACACACCTGTTCACGGACGCATTGAACGTATAAAATATCGGATTCGTATACATACGCCAAATCCATACGCATATATATATATATATATGGCGAAAATAATGGCGAAAATTACACTCTTATATACATGTTGTATTATGTGCTCTGAAGGGTGACTGTCGAATCTCGAGACGACCTAAATAAATCCGAAGGGGATGAAATATAATACCCGTACAAAGTTTGTGGGAACGGTATCTGGCGTATGATGGATAGGTGGATACCTACATAAGAACTGAGGAATTCGGCCCGATACCAATGTCGATGTGACGTAAACAACAAGTACCTAGTTGAAATCGCAAATCACTACCTATCATGTATGTACCTACCTACTGTTGTAATAATGTTGAATTGTCGACAAATATAAAAAAAAACATATAAAATAATAAAATAATAATGTAAAATAAATGCAAAAAATATAAGTACAAAATTCTTGATGAAATTATTTATTAATTATACTGTATGTCTGTATATCTATTATATAATACCTACAATCTACATGAAACTAATTACTTATTTATAGACAGATAATATGCGACACAGACAAATGCATTTCAATTGGTTTTAATAAACAAAAAATGTTTAATATTATAATATATTTATTTTAACTGGATAGGGATAGACTCAATGAACCCCATTGGTAATTTATGGGTTTAATTAGTGCATTTTATTGATTCCTATATAGTTCTTAAATAAAAATAGAAATAGTAAGATAAATTGATTTTCCCTGTACCGTTTTTCATTGTATTCATGTATGAATGTAGTTAAAACGCAATATTAAGTACCTACCTAGGTATGTCTATTAATTTCGTGAGTATTAAGTGTATCGATAAAAGAAAATTTGTGTAGATTTAACATTTTATTCGATAACATTAGAGGAAGGACACCGAATATAGCCGGTTGGGGCGAGAAAAGATGCTCCAAATTTGTCGCATCCACCAGAATACGTTCCGAACTGTATGTGATGTCGTATACCATAGAATATTTATTGGTTTTTTATTATTTTATCCGAAATTATAAAACGTATGATTATAATACATTATTTTAAGACCAGATTTTCCTCGATCGAATGAATTTTTATTTTTTTATTAATTTCTAAGAATACGAACACTAGAATAAAAGATATGATATTATTTTAAATACTGCCCACTTTTATAGATAATTAAATAGGTATCTATTTATGTATGAGTGTTATTACAACTCACAAGTATAATAATCACGAAGTTTTAATTTAATATCAGAGACTAACTGGAAACTCATCTGATGTTAAAACTCAAAATTGAAAAAGCCAGTCAGTAAGACCTAAGGGTAGAAGCACTTCACTCGTCAGATATTAGTACACTGGTGGTGGTTCATGAATATATAGAATTGACAGAAATATTAAATAATTTCATTTAATAAAACAATTTTGAACAAAGCAGTAATAATAGTTTAAATATATATTATGTACTTTATAAAAATGTCTAGTAAAAGTTTCTAGAACGACTATTTTCGTATTTACAAGAAAATAACCAGTTTTTTCGTTACTTTTCAGTGCGTCTTATACTTTTTCCTGTGTTTAGTAAAAAAGTAAAAGATAATCTAGTCTTATAAACCTTACTGAATACACACTGAAAAATACACAATACATGCAACGATTTGATCAAATCTTCTGGTCAAAAAGTTGTTCACAAAATAAACCAAGATCCCCGCATTGCTTAGAATGCAAAATTACAATTAGGTAGGTTACAAATGAATTGAAATGTTATACCTAATGCATGAAACACAAGGCATTGATAATTAAATGATTATCTTATTTATAAGATATTATATAGATAACCAATAAGTACTAATCTTATTTTTCACTATAAAATTGTGTGCCTTTATCAATGAAAAAATCCGATTTTAGACATTTTAAACTTCAGAAATTTTGCATTAAAATAGATTTTTTTTCTGCAGTTTTTTTATGGTATATCCATGGAAATGCCCCATAATAAAGTGTTACCTATGCTATATTGTATATTGGATATTTTGGTATTGTAAATATAATATGTATCAAATTTTTTCCTGAAAAATGGATATCATTAAAAAAAATGCCAAGAAGGGATCCATATCCCATCCCTTATATTCCTCCCGCCTCCGTAAATAAGCCACTGGACATCAATAGTATTATCAATAATTACAGATATACATTGTATTACATCAATATCATGAAAAAACTTTAATATTTATTGCTGCACTTCCACATAATGTCTGAATAGAAAAAAATGAAATTATCAGATATTAGTATATTATAATAAGTATATTGAAAAATACCGGATTATCCGGATTTATGATCTTATTGAAAGTATGTAGGTATACATTATATTATGAAAAAAATAATCTTTATTAATAGATAAGTTGACTACTTATATTATGTAGGTAAGAATAGTCGATTGCTTTCAGTAAAATTACACCTTGAACCTTTTTATTCATGCAACCTTTCGAGATCAGTTACCAATTATGAACCAATTATTATTAAACGACATTCGACAGAGCCCTCAGAGTGAGAATACAAATTTGTATGTAATTTATAAATACGCATAATAGAACTGGTACCATAATAATTTATGAACTTATTACTTAGGAATGGTGACCGACACAGCTGATTTAAGATCAATGTATGGTTTAATTACAAAATTAGTTTTATGGAGAAAATATAGATGGATTATAAAACCATAATATGCTTTGACGATATTATTATTAGTGTTTTATTATTTTTTGTATATTTTACATAAGTATACATTCTGTAGATTTTTCAATAAACACGTCATCCGTTCTCGAATAATCGGTCTGTGAACACATGGTACCCTTGAGTAGGTAGTGTTGTACATTTTTACTGTATAGGTATACTTAAAATTTAAATTACTACCATACAGTCGCGTCCATTATAGTTAAACGGGGTTCCGAAAGATATATATATATACGAGTGAGTATATACCTATATACACATATATTATTTTATAATATACGGCATTACGGTTAAAAAACACATAACGGTTGACACATGATGGACATATGCATTTGAATAATTACGTACTTACTTCATTGCATTATTATATGATGTTTCTGTAGTAATGATTTTTGTATAGTTCAATCTCATTCACCGCCGAGAATATCACTTTTGAGTTTTGCGTAATGAATTATGCATAGGAAATGTATTTGTCACGGAGGATTTAAAAGTTTTAAATGTTTTCATTCTGACAATGTTAAAAAAATGGAAAACGAATAGATCGAAATCTATAAAGAAATTGTACATCCGTATTAAGAAAAATATAGAAAAATAATTTACACACTTGTATGATAAAAATAAACGAATGTCTATATAGTAGCCTGCATGTAGAGGGTGGAAGCACTCTGCTCGTTGGATAGGATACTGGTGGTGGATGTATTAAATTTTAAAGCAATGATAAATCGTTTCTTTCGATAAAACAATTCTGAATGAAGCTTCTGTGTGTATAACAGTATTATTGTCGGTAATAAGTAATAACAAAAAATAACTTTTTATGACGAAAAAACTTCAAAATGGAAAATTGCTATAAATAGCCCAAAATTAGAGAGGAAATATCGGTAAATGTTTTCATTATTATTGTAGGTATTTAAATACATTTTATATGAAAAAAAAGATTTTAGGACCATTATTTACGGAATTATAACGAAAATCCCATATTGGATTTGAATAAAAACGTGTTTTACTGCTTTTACTTAATTTGTTGGTTGTTTTTTCTTACCGCGGGTATTTGTCGAAAAATAAAAAAAGACGTATTTTATGTACCAACTAGAGCACTCATTTTAATAGAATTTTTGATTACAGACGTAAAAAAATTTAAAAAAAACAATACATCATTGTAAAACCAATACATTCCTCACTTCACTCAGAATCTAAAACATTGTTTAACAATATTATACGAGTATATTAGAATTTTGGAGTAAATAATTCCATTAAAATAGTTAAATACGAATTTTACATCCTGAACTGAGAAATTTTTTAAAATGATAATAGCAAAGATCCGGGGAACTTGGATAACTCGTAGGCTCTATATTTATGACGTGATTTAGATACATTACCATTGATTATAAATGCTAGTACCTATCCAAGACACAAATATACATAACAATATATCAATGATAAATTATTCAACTAGTCGTAAACTACCTTTACATATCGTATATTATATTGTTATGTAATTATTTTAATTTTATAACCGATGATCACTACAAAAATACACGCATGTGCAGATAATATATTAATCAAAAAATATTTGACCTATAGGTACATGTGATAATGATTAATAATCATTAATTACTAATATAAGTAATATTTTTTTTTTTTTTTTTTTTTTAAACATTTGTTATAATTGAATTAGGTTATAATATTATATAATTAATTAATTGTTGGTATAATAAATTATAAATTGTTTTTACTCTATAATTAAATAAATAATAATAATAAAAGATATAATATAGAATAGTACATTTGGCGTTAGTTTGAAGTGCCTATTTAGAAATTTAAAATTCGGTAATATTAATGAACATCAGCTTGTAGTCATATAAAACAAATATGGTTTATACTGGAATTTATAAATTATAGGGATATTTTACATACTTTTATACAGCAGATAATGTAGGAGTAATTCGTAATTCGTACACACATCCTATATAAAGAAATATGTGTATTGGAATTTAAAGGTTGCGTGTTTTTACTGAATAACCGATAGAATATCTAACTGAATTATTTGGAAAATTTGAACCGTAAACCCCCTCATTGACTAATAAGGAAATAAAATATAACATATATTTTCTTGTATTATAGATACAATTTACGAGTATATTTTTGTACTCTATAGGTCCACACTTTAATTAATTATTTTAAAGTCAATAAATTTCTTGCTTTTTTCAGAATCTAAAGGGTAGGTGTTTATTATATAAATCCTTTCAGTAATAAAATAAAGGTTAATTATAATTTCAAAAGTGATTTGTATGCTTAATTTTCAAAGGTGAATCTTCATATAATGTATTATGCAATATAATTCAATAATGTACCCATTCATTTCTTCGTTTATTTTAATATTGAAATTAATCCATTGTAATAACTAGGACGTAACTATACTAACTATAACTCGACGTCCTTAAAAATCCTAAAAAAAATCCCTAAAACACCCTTTAAAAGTACAAAAAAAAAAGATACCCTTTAAAAATGCATTTGTGACATAAAAACACAAATAATGCTTTACAAATTTCAAAAATAACTGAAATATTGTAAAAATTCATCAGTACTCGGCATAGTGGGTAGAATCGAGACGTCCATAGAGATTACTGCAGATTAGGTGTAATACAATAAAATTTATGACATCAATGATAGCGGTGATTTCTGTTCGTTGTTTTTATTTCGTGTGGATGAATTTCATATACGAATATCTAATTGTAAACGTTATTAGCTCTTTAAATCACATAAATCATCAACATAATAATATATGGCTCTAATCTCTATAGTAATAATATAAGTAAAGTACCTATATGTATATACTGCAGTAAGTATATATATATATATATATATATATATATAGAGAGAGAGAGAGAGAGAGAGTTTTATGGGCATCTTATATGATCTCGAGAATTTTGGTCCTGAACGATTTTGGACGGAAATCAATCATTCGATGTTATATATCAATAGATATTTAAATCCACGTGTATAGCTCCGAATTATAAATTCAATCGGGCCGTTGTAAGTCTATCTATATCCAAGGCCTCTGCAGTGCGCATTTTAACGGGTTAAATGTTAGGCAATAATAATAGTACAAAAATTATAAGTCCTCGAGAGGAGATCGAATCTGACATATCATAGCTATTACCGTATATACATAATACACACAATAACGTCATAATCATCGGAAATTTCTCTGCTACACGTAAACACGTTTGATTTTTCATTTCGTTTTAACATGTTATTATTATTATTATTATTATATGAGTGTATATACAGGTGAGATATGTGAGATTATTAAATCTTGCGGTTTCGCTCCCTGGTCCAGTTATTATACGCGAGCGAATATCTTTATCGACCTCCGTCGAAATGAATTTAACGTTATTTAAAATGTGTATTATATACACAATACACACGCATATATACGGCAAAAGGACGAACTGCATAATAGGTAACTATAATATATTATATAGTCTATACATAATAACTGCGACCATGTGACGACGGTCATTTCTTTCTGTTATTTTTTTCCACTCTCACGGCGATTTTCCGAATTTTCAAATAACGCCTCCTTCGTCGGTATAATGTATAACTACACATACAAGGTAGTCGTGTGGTTCCGATTTTTACAAATATAATTACAAACTTATAGGTACCTATACAGTATAATATATAGATATAACCGTTTGAATTGAAAAATAATTGTAAAATTTTACACTTTAAATTTTTATTCGTATATATTATATACATTAAACGTGTATATAATATATAATATAATATATATATATATATATATATATACATATACCTACACATATCTAAGTATACAATAATTGTTAGTGCGTAACATTCATACAATGCCTATATGTATATGTATAATCGAAAATTCAAACAAAATCGATGTTGATAGAGCGTTATACGTTTATATACGATAAGCATAAAATATAACGTTGATAATAATTTCTTACACAATTATAATTTACAAGATGCAGTAATTTTATAAAGTTAACTTGATAAGATTTTAAACTGTATGCTGTGTTCTTCGATAGAAGCTTTTATGGTGAGTTTAAGTAATACATTAAAAAAATTAATAAATACAATTCAAGCAACTCGGTGCTATAGGCGCAGTAAGTATGTATATTAATATATTAGGTATATTATAAGTTTACAGCGATGACTTGCGTCAAAACCTTATTTTCTATTAGTTATATTGAAGAAAATTTCATTACTCGACACAAATAAAATGATTAAAAACTGCGCCGTACCTGTTCGTGAGGTATATTCTGTATTTAATATTATATCAAATTTTATGTGTCGTTTATTTAAATCAATTGTTGGACAATACACAATAACTTATATACTTCATTCCAACGGTATGGGCTTGTACAAAATGCGTAAACATAAACAATAACAACCGAGCAAAACACAACAACATAATTAAACATTAGGGTTAATGACCAGTTAGTACTTGTACTTTAACACTATGTATACAGGGTGACTTATGAGAGTCTACTTATTGTAATGTGTGTATAAGTATAATGATACTAATCTTATTGATAAATAAAGATTTTTAAATTCTATATTTTTAAAAAAAATAACAATCTATATATAAATAACAAAAAAAATAAAATAAAAATAGGACACTTAAAAAGTATTTTTATTTTTAAATTATAATATTATACACAATTTTAAGATAGTCAGTAATCAATTTAAAGAGTTGAATTTGTTAAATATATTTGATGGATTAACATTTCAATTACCTGTAACAATAGATGATGCAAATTTTTTTGATTTACTGAAGAAATAATGCACTATTTTATTGATGATAATTTTTTTACTACTAAGTACTAAGTAATATTTAACTACCTAGGTACCTAGTAAATTTATTTAGTAAAATTATTAATCTTAAAACATTTTCAGAAAATTAAATTTCTTAAAATTGTACCAACAATTACTTACTTACAATAAGTATATAATTTTAAAATAAAATTAATAAAATCCGTATCTCAACTAATTATTTAAAAATAGGTATCAGAATTAAAAAATATTTATTTACCTTTAAATTATATAACAATATCATCAATGGTAATTTAGTAACGTCCTCATGGGACACTATATGTATATAATAAAGATAGGTATATATAATTAATATAATATTAAAATATTATATTTTTTTCGAATCGATATTTATCATTAGCTGGCGTATTACTGTGGATTCCACTTATATTTAAAATATTGATAGTACCTACCTATCAAGGTCGTAATTAAGGGTAGTTTATTGGTCTTTGGGGGTTCAAGCCTCTCAAAAAATGTATTTATATTGTATTTTCTATATAATTTTATTAATATTATGATATAAGCTATGTTTAAAATAATTAAATATTCTATGGTAAAATTAAAAACCCCTTCCGAAAAATCTGTTTAGATTCAGCCTTGATACCTACACACATAAGTACTATAAAAACAAATATACAAATTTTAAATTTAATTATATACAATATGTATATACATTATATGTTATAAAGTATAAATTGATTTTTAAAATCGATAACGATGTATACTCATCTCGATTCATTATAAATTCCAATGGCGTGTTTATGTATATATTCCTATGTGGTACCATCTTTGTCCATTGTTCGTCATCATAATAAACGCGTTTCCTCTATGAAAACGGAACCACTATAATAATGCATATATGTGCAACTTCATACTATTATATTGAAGTGTACCCGAAAACGAATCATGTTTTAAATTGAAATTTTTTTTTTTGCACAGTATTAATGATATGAGTACAGTGTTGACATCTTTTTAATAACAATATGTTAATATCCATATAGGGGCTAAATAAAAAAATTAAAACCATTCGTTTTAACATGGTGCAAATCTAAAATTATACCTAATATTAAAAATGATGTGCTAATCGTACATCGGCAAACGACCCCCATTCGAGTCAATTAATCCTTCAATTGATTCTTAATTGCAGCTTGCACTATATAGATATATGTTTTAAATGTTAAATATAATAATATCCTATAGTTTTACGAGTTTAAAAGACGAAGGGTCGAAATTGAGCCAATAAACTATAAAAATGAAAACGCCGAAAAATATAGTTGCTTAATCCATTTTAGAATATATATACCTACCACCCATTCGTTCGTATAATAATTGTACGAAATTAAATATATATATAGAGTTATGAATTATACATTAATTAAATAATATTGACGTATTGATAATATTTTCTTTCGTATTTAGGTTTTAGATCTGTTTTTTTTTTTTTTTTGTTTATTTACAATATCATTATATAGAATAAAATTATGTTTTAATAATAAGTAATAAAAAAAATTTCTTTGTGCCTATGAAATGTGAAATACCTACATTTTCTAAATTATTTTTTTAATTGCTATATCAAATCAGGAAATATTTTATTGAACTTTTTGTGTCGTATGAGAACAATAATATGGTTAGAATTATAAAGACATGACTAAAAAACATGTAAAAGTATGAAAAAACTCCATTATATTGTGTCAACTGCAGGGTTTGTGATTATATGTGTACTTTTTTCCATTGACTTATATTTTATCAATATATACGATACGTAAATTAGTCAATCAGAAATATATCTATTTTAAAAACTGCAATGACGTGATTTTTTTTTTTTTAAATTCCACAAAATGTCTTATCTACTACTGCAGATTGTTCTCATCATACAAAAGCCGCAAGTCGTTTATTAGATATTAGGTGTTATTTAAAAAAAGCATTTATTATATATTATTATATAAAATTATCATAATATTATATATTGTATTTCATCAGAAGAATGTACATTGTAATATCATATTACAATGATAAACAATCATATCAATTATATATGTGTAAAATAAATACGTATACCATCACTATACTTTACTGGTATTATATAATTTTACCAAGGATTAACTATCTCTATTATAAATTTTGAATACATCATATTATAATTTATATTATTATGACTGTATTACTAATTTTTTATGGTTACGTTGCATTTATACACTGTGGGAATAGTTTTTATTTTGTAAATATATGTTTATGATTCGGTAGAAAAATGTTCAACTATTTATATTTAGCACGTAGAGGGATGAAAAAATAACAAAAGTACTGTTATAATGTAAAAATTGAGGAAAATGTATTGAAAAATAAGTAGGTATTATAACTTGTAATAATTGAAAATAAGCTCGTGGTATTTTTAAAATAATATATCAATATTCAATAAGTACAAATGTACCTCCTACTGGAATATATATAATTAACAATGTATATATATATATATATATATATATAACCATAACTATTCTATTAACACATTTAAATTTGAAAGTATTTATTTAAGAATAAACATTTGCGATTTCGAACAGTATAGGAATTTAAAATTAATTTTTTATTGTAGTTATATATTAAGGCGGTTGAAACGATGTATTATTTCATTAGCAAAATTAAGGCTACATAGAATTTCCCGATTTCAAATATAATGCAATTTTGTAGATTCTTTACTATAGGAAATGTTGGAAACAGAATTTTTGGAAATTTACTTATTCGTAAACCTTTGTCATATTAAAATAAAACACAATATGAAAAAATTATACCCAACATTCTCTAGTAAAGAACCTACAGAATCTTAATATATTTAATATTTACCGAATTAAAATTGGAACATTGTGTACCCTCAATTTTGCCAGGCTCGTTGGTCTTTACAGACTTATTTTCAATAATTATTAATATTTTATTATTACTTAACAATAAATTGTTACCAACATACCTAGAACTGTTTTAAAATCACTTTTTAAATTTATTTAAATATTTTTCAATTGTTAGATTTTAATTTTCTTAAATTTCAATAGAATTGCCTATGCATAACCCCTTAAAACGAACGTATTTGCAAGGGCCTTCAGTGAAATTAGCACTCTTTTAATTATATTCTATTAATTATAGAATGCATTTTTAACATATGTTATAAGTATACGTTACAGATTAATGAAAATTGTTTTAATTACCTATTTATGGAATAGTTAGAATAGTTTCGAATTGGGAACAATGGGAACACTATAATTCTGAGTCATGTAATTTTACATGTCGTTACGATATACAATAAATTATATGATCATATTATGACATCAATGTGATCAATATATCAATATAGGTAATGGTGTTTATATAGTGACGATTTTTCAAAATCTAACCTATTATAGTATTATATATTGTATAGTTTGTTATGACTAAAAACCAAGAAAATTTATTATGGTTAATTCTCGGATTGCTGTTTTGTATGAATCGTGTGAAAAAGTGTAATTGATTGGGACTATAATAAAATTAATAGGTATGTATATCTTAGAAACTGCGTGAGTTGCAAACATTTTAGACCTAAACGCACCTGCTGGTGTATTGAGTTATTAGTTTAAGTGTGGTTTATCCAAAAGGGTTTATATATATATAAATAATAAATAAATATCATTTTGGATAGTGTCAAGTGGGACACTCGAGAAAAGTTACTTTTCCACAAGACACGTATACCTGCAGATACCTATGTGTCCAAGTAATACAAGTATCTATTTTATAATTTATAAATATTTATCTAAAGTCTTGATACGCATCAACAACAATAATAACTTTAAAAAAATAAAAATAATACCTTCACATGTACATCACACCGTAGGTACAGTATATAATATAAAATAATAATATATTATGTCATTTGATAAAGTAAAATCGAACTCTTTTCAACTTTTGAGAAAACTTCTTTCCACAATAGAACAATAGAATATACCTAAGTATTAAAACATATTAGTACTACAATTATATATCTAATAAATATACTCTATATTTATTATTATAAATAATCAATATAGAGTAAAAAATATATATATTCATTATTCATTCTGAATTCCTGATTCATATGACCTATTACCCAATAATATTTTCAACAATGATAGTTCATTCATATATACGCTTGATGATAGCCTACAGTGTTTATTATTTCAAACTTAAAATACCAGTATAAGCAGGGGATTCATTTTAAGGACGCCTATGTAAAAATAAATAAATATATCTTACTTAATTTGAACTATTTTACAAGATCATAAATGAAAATAAAATATTAAGTTAAATGAGTTATTATTTTAACATTTAAATTTAAAAAAGTACTGGTCAGTAGACAGTGAAAGTACTTTGTTAGTCGGGTAGAAAACTAGTGGTGGATATATTTAATTTTATAAAAGCAATCATAAATCATTTATTTCTATAAAACGATTTTCAGTGGAGTTTCGATATAATAATATTTAATAGGTATTATATAAAAATATTTACATTTTATCTTTAAATAACCAATTTAAAAAAAAACCATAACAACTATTTATTTTTTATTTTATTATTTCCCTTGTATTTATAAAATACTGCATAATTCATACATCGTATAATAAGTAGTTTTTCTTTATGCTAAAGGAAACTATTGAAAAATCTAAAAATAATCTTTTCAAAATACCAACTAGAATCAATTTATTCTCAAACATCAAAAATTAAGAAAAATATTTTATAATTAAGTACCAAGGTAGGTACATAAAATCTAACATTAATTGAACCATTTCAACCATTTTCGATATTGTTTGGACTAGACTATTTAAAATTCCTTAAAAAATTTAATAGTATGACTAACGTTTACAGTGGGTACGTAAAGTTTTTATTTATTATATTGAAACAATTAACGAACGGACTAGCCGTAAATCGTTTTGTATACAAAACACTGTACTAACATCATACACGAATATCGAATAAAATAAACTGTAACAATAAAAAATAATGTAATTTCAATAAGGCAAATGGACGACAATTTATACAATAACACACTTATATACATATAATGGATAAAATAATATGTCTTATTATTAGGTATTATTATAGTACTTACCTAATAGAGGTTAATTTGCCCAAAAATGCACTCAATAAAAACATTTTTCAATATATTAATATAATTCAGTATAAAAAATATACATAATATATACTATAGGATACAGAAATGTATTTTGTTTATATATACGAGTAGTTGCTTACAGACGGACGGACAATACGGGGATATATGGTTTCTAAACATAATTTTAAAACACTATTAAGACGTATGAATACATGAGTCGGAACTTGTGTCACAGTATGCTATTGGCTAATATGATTCTTCAGTATTCTTCGCAGATTATAAATTATTTCAGGTCCTTAAAAATAATTTAATCAAATAAATTCTGAGCGAAACGAGGAATATATTGATTTTACAATAATGTGATTTTACTTTTCGGGTAAAAAAAGTCGAGCAGGAGTCTTAAAGTACAGATTTTTTATTGAAAATTCATTGCAGTTAGTATTTTATAGAGGTCATTTTTGATTTTCCCGGTAGTTTTCTTTTTTTTTTTAAGCATAAAGGAAACCTACTTTTAATTACTGAACATTTTTATAAATATCAGAAAATGACAACTAATATAAAAGTCTTAATATAAAGAGTATAGTCTCCTTTGATGTTCTATATTGGCCTCTATTTTATATATAATTTATATACAAGCAATATGCCAAGTATCACTTGTAAAATGTAAAAATGTCGTTATGCTGAAGACTTGGCAATAGCAATTCTACTCAAAACGCATCCTTAGAAA
Organism: Pemphigus obesinymphae; assembly: GCA_025469235.1. Lineage (NCBI taxonomy): Eukaryota > Metazoa > Arthropoda > Insecta > Hemiptera > Aphididae > Pemphigus > Pemphigus obesinymphae. The sequence goes on from JAIPRL010003582.1 coordinate 43,937, forward strand.
ATACACCTATCACTAACCGTCGACCTTGATATTTAAAATCGATAGTACAAAAAATGAAAACTTTGTCCAAATCTTTCTAAAACCGAAGTATGCGCTTTCCATTTAAATAATAAAATTACCAACAGCAAAGTGAACAATATAACCTCTATAACGAGCCTGTTTAACATAATTAGAATCCAAAATACCTCTCCGCCATACTAGACCGTTCATTAAGTTATATATCACATTTAGAAACTATGTTCCAAAAATTAAAAATGCAGAAGAATATTATAAGGAAGCCAGCAGGAATCACATAGGGTGCTAAGCGATTATTTTACGTACTGCGGCACAGTATACTCTGTTGCTGAGTAGTATTGTACCCTCGTGTGGCAGGAAAGTACGCATTCTAAGAAGATTGATGTCCATCTGAACGAAAGTATAAGTATAATCTCTGGAATGTTGAAATATATCCCGGTATCCTGGATAAAAAGAAAGGAATAATATTTTCACATATTTTTCGTTTAGAATAAGCCCAGCCCAGTCCGAACATTGTATTGTATAGAAAATCCCGTCTAATCCTGAGTATATATATATATATATATATTTTAATTAAAACATTTCTCTTAGTCGAAATACATTTAGTTCATCTCTTCAAATAACTGGCCCTAATATTATTTTTAATAAAACTTGAAATACTAAATTATGATTTTAACTTTTCTTGTGGGAATTAATAAACCATGAATTTTTATTTGTGTTAACTTATTTGGTACTTTTAGAACAACCTAACTTTTCCTCTGCTGTTGATACATTCTATTATGCTATAAATACAATTATTCCCCAAGTTAATATTGTTAAAAATACTATCCTCAAATGATACAGTACCAAATAAATTAAAAATTTAATCTGTGAAAAAAAGAACAATACTACAAAATATTTAAACAAACAATAATTGATTCTAAATATTATTATGAATTGTCTAGATTACTTGTGCTTTGTGTCAATTAGAGTCTAAATTAAACTACACATCCTACATGAATAATATGCAATCCCATTTTTCCCGTAACCCAAAATCGTTTTAGAATTATATTAAAAATCTAAAAAAAGATAATGGTATTCCGGCTGAAATGGAATTTAATAATATTACTAAAACAAGTAGGTATTCCTACAGAAATAGCAGATCTATTTAATGTACTTTTTTACCTCAGTTTACTCAACTACTCATCTTTATATTGATAATTTTAACTCCTTTCTACCTAAAATGATTGATCTATCTACAATTCAGTTTTTGATATCTGGCATATATTTTTTAAGCTTCAAGCATAAGCTCTAAATTTTAATTCTAGTCTATGTCCTAATAGACTAGTGTTCCTGAAATTCTGTTAAAATCATGTAAGTATGCCCTATCTGTTCCATTTCATATTATTTTTAACTGGTCACTTAAAAGTTAAAAGTTTCCGCGGTTTCGGTAATTTAGTTTTGTTATTCTGATTTTCAAAGCCCGAACAAGGTGCACTGTATCTAACTATAGACCAGCCCCTATTTTTCATAAAGATTCGTACTACACATTTTTTAATGCGAGTACAGTCATACAGAGCTGTGGGGGGGGGCAAAGCCCACCACACCCCCTCTAACAAACTTCTATGATTATACTATTAAATACAATGTCAACTTTTTTTTTTTTTTTAGTAATAATTCTTTTTTATAGACTGAAAATATACTCATATCTAG